>PVIH01004243.1:0-98399 GCA_004025045.1 Sigmodon hispidus
TTGTTATGCTTGTATCTGTGGTTCCAGCTTTTTTCTTCAGGTTTTCTATTTCCATCTTTGCCTCATTTTGTGCCTTTTTTATTGCTTCCATTTCAGCTTTTAGTTCCTGGCATGTTTCTTTCATAGATTTGTTCATCTCTTCCAATTTTTTGTTTGTATTTTCTTCTATTTCTTTAAGGCTTTTTTTCATATCTTCTTTCAGAGCTTGGATGATCATCAAAAAGGAATTTTTGGTGTTGCTTCCTTCTGTTTCCTCTTCATTGCTCAGTTCAGGTCTTGTATTTGTAAGATCACCACTCTCTTCTGGAGTTACCATGTTGTCCTTCGTATTATTATGTAATTTTTTGCACTGACGTTTGCCCATGGCTTCAGTGGTTCACAATTAGATAGCTACTGGTCGGTTGTGGCACTTGGATTTGTGTGCCTCCTGTCACCCCTCTGGTCAGGGTCTGAGTCTGTCCTTCAGAGACCCCTGCAGATGTTGGCTTGCTCAATTCGAGGTGGCGGCGGGTAGCCGTGCAGCTTTCCTCAGCAGGTGCTGAGGGTCTGGTGACCTGCAGAGTTTATCCGCCCCTGCTCCAGAGTGCGCTGGGACTCTGCAGACAGCACTTGTCCCGGGAGCAGAACCGAAAGCTATGGGAGCTCGACTCTCCCTCCCAGGCTGGGATACAGGCGCTTGGGCCTGGTGACCCCTCCTCACCTCTGGGCGGTCTGAGTCTGTCCTTCAGAGACCCCTGCAGATGTTGGCTTGCTCAGTTCGAGGTGGAGGTGGCGGCGGGTAGCCATGCAGCTTCCCTCAGCAGGTGCTGAGGGTCTGGTGACCTGCAGAGTTTATCCGCCCCTGCTCCAGAGTGCGCTGGGACTCTGCAGACAGCACTTGTCCCCGGCAGTTCTGGTTTTAATGAAACTAGACTTTCAGGTCCCTGGTCCTAGAGAGTAGAAGAAATTGTAGAACCCTAGAAATAAGTAATCAAAGACTCCAGGAAAACAATCTGTCAGTTTCTTTTGTTTGTGGCACCAACTCTGCCATTCAGATAAAACAACAGTGAGCCACAGATATCACTGGTGGGTGGCACCAACCCACCACGAGGTGGAGTTTGGGCTATCAGATCAAATTGGGTATTTCAGCTTTAAATTCCTCATGGACCATTTCCTTTCCTGAAAGTCATATCCTGCAGAACCCAGCCTTTCGGTTGCTCTCAGATCAGTGTTCATTTCAGATGTTTGTTTTTTTAGTATATGAACCAAAGTCTGCAAGTCTGTCTTCAACGTCAGGATGTAGAATGGCAAACCTAGGGTAAGTTTCTCTTCTTAAAGGGGAGAAATAAATAGGGAATCTGCTTATGAGCTCACCCATTCATCCAAAGGATAGCTACAGAGCTTCCATTGTGCACCAGGCAGCGTAATAGGTGCCACCCAGGCCACTGAGACCAGGTCATGGTCTCAGTCATGAGGTTTATAGTAAGCGAGTGGACATATGGATACAACATGGGTAAGCAAACGTACCGAGAAACTCTATAGTCTGTGTACTATGAGGGAAGCAAGAGGAGAGAAAGAGAAAGAGAAGAACAGGGTCTAGATAGGGGACCCAAGAAAAATCTCTCTGCAGATGGAATAAAGAAAGCGGGTCCTCAAGAGTAAGGAGGTGACAGTGACTAGGGAGGCTGGCACAGTATGGGCACATTTATATGTAAGAAGAATTAAATGCACGTCAGTGTAAATGGCGTATCATAGACATCAAAGCCAAGGACAAGTTAAAGAAACCATCAGTTTTGATGGAAGATGTTTGGACTGCTCATACATAGTTGTTCTCATTAACACAAAAGAGACTACCGAGAGTAAGATCAGAAGTGAATCATGTGAAGCTGTGGGATAGAAGTGTCCAGGGGGGATGAACAGCCTGGAGAATGCTGTCCTGAAGGGTGAGAGAACCTGAGGGTTTCAAACAAAAGGAACAGTAGGCAAGCTAGAAACAGACTCAGAAAGATAAGGAGAGAGTCCAGGAGAAGAGTTCCAGGAGAGGCAAAGCCCATCACATCACACAACAATGCTCCTGACTTCAGAGGGTGATGCTCTGATTAACTCAGAGACAGCTGAGAATGTATTCAGAACCCCAGACCTGCTCTGCTGCAGCTTAGCAGCCCTGCTCCTTGAGTATTGGTTATTGCCCAGCTGATCACATGCCTGACTTCCCTGTGGCTTGCACCAGGGAGTGCTAAGGCATATGTCTGGCCTAGCAAAGAGCAAAATTCAAAATCCTAAGTACACTTTCTACTGACTGTGCATGGCTTTTGTACCTTTTAAGGTGGAAAGACCACAAATCAAACACTCATAAGTTGGGCCTCTCTGCACTGTCAGAAGGTCCAGGAGATGGAGAATGAAAGAAACAGCCGTTAGCTATAGCCATCTGTGTCACAGGTGACCTATGAAAGTAGTTCTAATAGGGCAGAGGCAGGGATACTGGAGGCAGGGGCTGGAGCGGATAGAAAATAGGTGAGGCTGAAGGTATGCAATGTGTGAGTCAAGGTTTGTGGGAGACTTTCAGTCATGGGGATGTTTCTGCCAAAGGACAACAGAGGACAAGCAGCCGGTGATGGCTGTTTTCAGGCATTACTTAGCAGGTGGCACAAAAGTGCACACCCCAGGAAGACCTCAGGAAGTGAGCCCACCATCTCTGGCCATTGCTCGGAGTCTATTTTGTGACTGTGGTACAAAATGCTAGACTGAGGTTCTACCGCACAAGGGAAATAGAAACCACATTTCTGGGCACCTGAAAGATCTAGAATTCATGATCCCACTGGAGAGAGAAGAACTGAGTTTTTATAGCTCTTTGAGAGCAGGTCAGGTTTATTTCTAGTCTAATGTGCCCTGTCTAGGCCTTGGGACTCTTTCTGGAAGCTCATCTTTTGGCTGAAGCCTTAGTTAAAGTGTCATTAGTTGAACATTTCTTGGTTGTCTTCTGCATCTGTTGTAATTACTCAGTTGAGCTACTCTGCACTGTGGCTTTTGGTCTACTTATTCTCTCTCCACCATCTCTTCCCCAGTCCAGTTTCTTCACACAGCTTTGCCGTAACTCGCAATCTTGGTATTTATTAGCTTTTCATGGACATTTGTTGACGCTTCTTTGTGGCATGGCAGGACAGCACCAAGGTTCCTCCATGTTGTATTTTGCTGAGGCCATTTCAGGCTTAACCAGAATTTGATGTCCTTGATGGAGAGTTCCATGGAAGATTACCCAGCTCTAGTCTAGAAACCCACCATCAGGGTGTCCTAGTTAAGTTACCATAGTTTCTATTAAGTGACCTGTGTCATTTCCCTGTCCAGCTATTCACTTCTGCTAGCTTTCTTTCAAATTGCTTGCTCATGTGGGGCACTCAACCCCTACCCCTGCAAGATGCTGGGTGAGATACCAGGATATGGTTTCTGCCTTCAGATACCCTGTGTTCTGAACCCTTGGGGATACACCTAGGTCCCTGAGTACCTGGGTGTAGTCCCACCAACTGGAGTAAAGACTTTTAATTGACTATAAACTGTGTCTGATGCTCATCTCTGGTGGGCCCTACTGTGATCCAGAGACTGGATTGAGACACTTAGGGGCAGCAGGATCCCCAGGAACAGAGAAGAATGTGTCTTGTTGTTGGAAATTGTTTTAAGGTAATAGGGTGTTAGAAGTCCCCACCCCACCCTAGACATTCTTGGGAAGATTAAAAGCAGCAGCCAGAAGATCTACCAGCTAACTCAAAGTAACTCAGGTCTCCCAAGGACTTGCTTAAACACCTGCTGGGTTCCTGGAAAAAGCTCTGTGAGACATAGCAGGTATTTGCTCCCACAGTCCCAGACGGGCCCCTGAAAATCAGCCTCTTATCTCCTATGCACCGAAATGAGGCTACCGGGTTAATGCCTGGGGTTTCAGTAGGCTTCCTGGGGGTTCTAAACCTGCTACTCTAAAGTGAGGGGGGAGGGTAAAAAAGTGCTTGTAGGAGCTGAATGCTGTGGAGAACACCCATGGGCAGCTGTTTCAAAGAAGGAAGGAAATCATGAGAGATGATGAGTGAAAGAAGGCAGAGAGAGAAAGAGGAAGAAAGAATAGTTGATAGGAAGGGAAAAGCCTGGAAGAAAAAGGAAGAGAGAAGAGAAAGGGGGAGAGAGAAATGAAGAAAAAATGCATCAGAGAAAGAAAGGAGACATAGGTCAGATAATTGGTGCCAGTCCCTGTTTACCTGGTCCCTCACCTGTCAGTATTAGCCAGATTATTGATCCTTGTTCTGATGGAGATGACAGTGGGGCCCTGAATCCTCTTCTGTATAGCCAACCAAGCTCCTGGTCCCTAGAACCAAGTATGTCCTCCCAGAGCAGCGTGAGTGAACGCTTTGACTCACTCCCAAGGAAACAGTGGGAGTGTGGCAGGGCAAGGCAGTGCAGAGGCTCCTTCATCTTGTATTCTTATTGAGGTCATTTCAGGTTTATCTACAATTTGACCTTGGTGGAGAACCTCATGGACAATTACTCAACTCTATTCTAGGAACCCAAGGTCAGAGTGCCCCAGCTAACTCATCTTAGCTTCTGTTAAGCTACCTGCCTCTGCAAATCTCCCCTCCAGCTAACCAACGAGCTTCTGTCAAATGCTTCATTTTCTACACCCCTACCATAGCTGCTAAGCAAGATGTCAGAATATGGTTTGTGCCTTGAAAAGCCCTGTGTTCCGCATGCTTGAGGCTACACTTAGATCCCTGAGTACTTGGGTGTAGTACCAGCCAGCTGGAATAAAGACTACACAGTGTCTTTGAGTGGTCTGGTGGGTACCCTGTAACACCTTGACTCTAGGAGTAGAAATAGAGATAATATTAGATGTAATATCCACTTACTTTTATGTGTATACTCTTACAGCTCCCTAACACACATGCTCAAGGACTATTTGTCATTGTCACTTACGCATATAGGTTTGCATTTGAGGGTTTTTGTCTGAAAATGATACTATATCAGAAACTGGATTTCTGGGTTAAGTGTATTGGTAAAGAATTTACCGGGGAGGCAATGTCCTGGGTCCTAAGTCTGTGGCTCGAATTGCCAAGCTGGAAAAGGCAAAGGCCAAAGAACTTGCCACTAGGTTGGGTTAAATATACACTGCTATGTTTTCTGTACATAAATATAATTACAAACTTCAAAAACAAAAAAAGAATTTACCATGCAACCATGAGAATCAGAACACAGATCCCAGGAACCCACATAAAGTTCCTAGCACAGGGTAGGGCCTGTAACCACAGTACTGAGTGTGTTGTGAAGCCAGGAAGATCCCAGGGACTCTCTGGCTAGTCTAGAGACACAGTGGTCAGTTCCAAGTTCAGTGAAAGACTCTAAGAAAGCTGAAAAGCAATCGA
This sequence comes from Sigmodon hispidus, assembly GCA_004025045.1. Classification (NCBI taxonomy): domain Eukaryota; kingdom Metazoa; phylum Chordata; class Mammalia; order Rodentia; family Cricetidae; genus Sigmodon; species Sigmodon hispidus. Next base: position 5,379 of record PVIH01004243.1, read on the forward strand.
GGAAGGCACTCTGGCACACACACACACACACACACACACACACACACACACACACACTCCTACCCTCAACACACATGTGCACACAGACACACACAAAATAAAAAAGAAATTGGGGCTTCCAGGGCTCACTGACTAGTTTAATCACGAATGGTAGCATCCCATCTACCTGCAGATATTGCTGTCTTTTGACTTTTCTGGATAGAAATAACTGTCCCTTCCTCACATCAAATGCCATATGACACATAGCATCAAGTGAGTCTTACCATTTTTAGCCATGCTATCTAATGCTTTCTCATGGCTGCTGAAGGATCCCCACCACCTACCTATATCTACATCAAGTGTGGCCATGAGAATACAATTTCACAAAATTATGATGATGATGAGGAACCAGCTACCTCGATGCCAATGTGACACAGGACTAGCGTAGCAAAGTGTGGTGATTAAAAGTCCCCGCCCCACCTTGAGCTGCACCCAGAGTGGGCAATACTAGAATTTTGTGACTTATACATACTCTTTCTGAAGAACACACTAAGAAGAGTCTTAGTCAGTACAGGGTAAAACATCAAGAGTTCTGTGGGAAAGCTGACAGACTGGCCTTCAGGGATACTGAGGGACTGGGTGCATTGGATTGATCCCTCCATTCCATCGAGGGTCTTTACCAGGTTTGCACCTTCACCGTCTCCTCAGTTAGCTGTTCATCTGGAATCTCAGTCTCTCTCTGTCTCATCTGTTGTCCGGCATTTTTACCTGTCCTAGCTTCCATATTTTTCCTTGCCTATATTTACCAGAGCTCTACCCCTACCATTACAATGCCTTCCTCATCTTGAATAAGAATTAAATTTATCATTTGCTCAGGCTTATTTATAATTTAGTCCTACATATATGACTTTAAAGCTTCAGCCATGGGGCTGAATTAAGAGTGTAATCAATTAAGTTTGAGCCCTAGAACCTATGTTACAAAAGCCTGGTGTAGCAGCTCACACCTGTGTAAACTCACGTTGGAGAAAGATGATGTAATCTCAGTGTCTGGCCAGTCAGCTGCCTACTTGGTGAGTTCCACACAGGCAAAAGCCAAAGTAGATGGCACCTCAGGAATGACAGCTGAGGTTGCCCTCTGGCCTTCACATAGCTACAGACAGGCAGACAGACAGACAGACATAGACACACACTTTAACCATGTATTGAAATATCAGCCAGTCCTTTGTTCTTTAAAGCTCACATATGGCAAGAAGTGTGGCTCTTATATGGGCTTTGGATCCAGAGTCTAGGATATTCGGAAGCCCCCAAACTCTGAAGTTAGATCCAAAATTTACCCATTCACTCATATACTGAAAGAAGTTTCATTGCTTTCAATGGATACTCTACATGGAAGTGAACATTGACGACTCTTAGAACATCCCTGTTTTTAAATATCAGAAACAATTTATTCTTACATATTAGGAAACAGACACTATGAATGATCATTACACCAAATATCCTCCCAGGGGAGAATATCAAAGTATGATAAAAAAGATTTGTATTAACATAAAACTGAGTATAGGAAAAAAATTCAAAATAGTAATGAAGGAATGATCAAAGGGCCATGTTTTTGAAGGAAGTGTGTAGTTTTCTTTTTCAAAAATGTATTTTTTTTAAAAATGTGATTTTTCTACTTTAAGTTTTTTAGCTACGGGCAGTAGACAGTATGACACAAAATCCTCACATGTTTGTCTTAGTGATACAGCAGCAAGCCGATTCAGTAGCCCGTCTGAAGACCACTGCAGCATATGGCTTTGTATGTGAAAGCCACAGGTGGGAGATGATGCATTTCTATTCTCAGCATTCCCAGAAGAGGGTAGTGGAAGACTTCATGCCCTGTAAATTTTCCTATAATGCAAACAAAACTCCAACTGATTTACATTTTATAATCACAATCTTGATTGGCGCTTAGATGTGTTATCTCAAAATGTATCTAGTAGAAGCATTTAGAATAGAGAGATGGTACTAGAAACAGTGAGTCACCTGTAAGGCTCACAAGCATCTGCTGCACACCACGTATAAAGTCTTCACATGTCAAACAATAGCATCCAGTCCTCAAACTAAGCCCGTGAACTTCATTAGTTAGGCCTTTGAGGGTTGTATTTATTTCAAAGTTTCCCACTGTTGAGGCTGGCAAGATGGCTCACCCTCATCCATAAAGATAAAGGTGCTTGCATGCAGGCCTGGAAACCTGAGTTCAATCCTGGAGTCTTCTTAAAGGCTAAAGGGGACAAATGTCAGCCGACTTCTACACATTAGCATAGCAAGTGAATGTGCAAACACATAATAGACTTTCTCATTACAAAAATAAATGAACTAAGCATTGAACTGCTGTCTTTCTCTTAAAGATAAAGCTTTTTGTTAGCTTATTTTATATTATTGTTATTCATCATGGAAATATGAAAGAAATAGTCATTCTCAAGTGAACTCAATGAGTAATATAAAAGTTATCTTACTTACTAACTGGTCTTAAGTATAATATTTATATAGCTGCTTCAGTAAAAGCAATTCTAACATATTCCGTTACTAAATACACTACTTATGAAACATGATGTTTCAACTAATAAAAGACATTACTGCAAACAAGTGAATTTTAATTCTCTTCCTTTAAAAATACCTTTCATGAATTGTATTATAAAATTCAATATTAATTGTTCATTAATGCTGCTGTTTCCTCATTCACTCTTGAAATAGAGTCAGCCCAGAATCATTTATAATGTCACGAGGAGAAAGAAATGGTAGAAAAACAATCTTTTTATTTGATCCTTTTTGTATTTCTTTATTTCTCCAGGTGTTGGTCTCTTACACAAACTTTTCATTTCATGTTGTTTCTTTGTCTACCAACAGCTGGGTAAATTACTAAAATATCATTGATGTTAAAACCACAGATGCCTGGCAGCTGGAGAGATGGCCCAGTGAGTAAGTGCACTTAGCTGCTCTGAGAGAACTGCAAGTGTGTTCTCATAACCCACATTGGGTGGCTCACAACAGCCTGTGACCCCCAGTACAAGGGATCCAAAGCCCTCTTCTGGCATCATGGGCACTTTATGTACCTGCACATACATGTGGAAATATACAATTAAAAATAAAAAGTAAAATCTTTTTAAAAGCCACAAAAATCACTGTGATAATTAATAGAAGAGTTCACATTCTAAATAATCTGGCACCTAATAAGTAAATAAGAAACCTTTAAAACACTTTCTCTTTGAGGGAGTCTGTCAGATTTCTCTGAAGTAATTTCCAAACCTCCAATTGTATAAGTAAAAATTAATTTAGCTGGCAAACTTCCTGCCATGCGTCATGGATATCCATTGAGAACCATGCTGTGGTGATGACCATAACTAACCCTGACTTCAGAGAGATGGGCAGACATCATCCAAGAAAAGAGCGTGCATGCTGAAACCCAGGGGTGTGAAAGACACTTCTCTTACAGAGTGTGCCTTCTCTCCAGAGACAAATTCTTTCTTGGTGCTTCCTCTGACTGCTCCAAGTCTGTTTTAGAACATACAGGGTGCTGCAGCTGGTGTCCCGATGCCCTTCTGGAGATGCTGCTGAAAGCTACAAGTGCTAATTTGCTGTTTCCTTGGAAACCATTTGCCACACAGTCAAACATCATTTGACCTCCACTATAATTTTTCTTTTAATCAACTGTTAGACATAGCGAGAATCTATTAAAAAAATAAAAGGAGAAATCAAGATCGTTTTAACTGGTAAAGTGTGAGAGTAGCCAGCCTGAAGCCTTTCCTTTCTAAATGTGGCTGAGAGCACAGTGTTCATAACACAACCAGAAAATGTTGAGTGTAATGTGTCTGGAACATGCAATAATTGCCTCACCATGGTGTCCTTTCTTCTGATGTTGGTGAAAGGGCTTTGTTCTGACATAAGACAGATTAAAGAGTTACCATATGCAGAAAAGGAACAAAATGTTCTCATTTAGGGATCACAGAAACAATCGTCTTATGTGCACCAATGTATTCACGATCAGCAAGAATAGATCTGTTAGTTGCTGTCCATGTGGGTACATAAGATGAGGGTCAGGTAGCAGGGGCAGACATGGAGAGCATCTGGGAGGGATTATATCCACAGTTGGAAGAAAGACTCCCAGTTAGACCTTCCTGGAGGGAGAGAAGAGCAGAACCCCAACACTGCCTTCAAGAATACTTTTAAAAATCAATTTTGTTTTTTTTTAAGAGCAGTTTTAGATTCCTATCAAGCCTGGACAGAGATTCCAGAGATTTTTATCTCCTTTGCCTCACCCCATCAACCAACAGTAAGCATGTTTCTATTGATGCACTTACATGAAGCTTTATTATTAACCAAAGCCCACAGTCTGCATTAACAGTAGGCCTCTCTTTTGCTAGTAGACAATCTGCAAACTTTTGCTAAGTATATAATGACATGTACCAGGGTTGTGGTTACTTTCTCAGTGTTGCTGGGAGAAAGATCCATTTAGGCTCACAGTTTCTGCTCGGTTTGAATATCACAGTAATGAGAAACTATAGTAAAGAAAATCCCCTACTTTATGGTGGATAGGAAACAGAGATGGGGAAGGGATTGGTCTCTAGAAACAACCTTAAAATTAAGGCATATTTACAGTCATCTACTTTCTTGAAGACCCTGCCTCCTAAAGTTTTCGGAATACCCCCAAATAGAGGTCACCAGCTGGGGGCCAGGTGGTCAACACATGAGCCTGTGTGGACACAGTTCATGTTCCAATCTTGGCTGTTACAGTGAAGTGAGAACCTCTGTGCTTTGCTCATACATTCTTCTCTTCCCCCAACTCTGAGGCAGGGCTGATGTTTTACATCACATAGTTGAAACCACACAATCTAAGGAGGTCTCTGATTGGCTTCTTTCACTAAGCAAACTCCATGCGGTCCCCATTCTGCTGTCGCATAGCTTGACAACGCATTTCTTTTCACCCTGGATTGATATTCTCATGTTTGTTTATCCACACCTGCACTGAAGATCATCTTGACTATGTCTAAAGTTTTGGCAATTCCGGATAAAACTGCTATAAACACAAGTGCATCAATTTTTTTGCATGGGTATAAGTATTCAGTTTAAGTGAGTGAGTAGCCAGGAGCATGAGTGCTGTGTAGTATGGGAAGAATATGTTGGGTTTTGGAAAAACTGTCTTCCAAAGATACGTCACCATTAGGATCCCCTGGAACAAGTAAGAGGCATTCTTGCTCACATACTTTGCATCATGCTGTGGCATTGCATTGGCTTTATTGTGCATTTCCCTGATGACATCTTATGTAGTATAACCAAGCAGGAACTCGGTCCCTCACACTCGAGGTTTGAAAAGTTCATGAGTAGAGAGTAGACAGGAAGAAGGGGTGAGTTCAAGTGCGCTGTAATGGTCATTGTGCTCAGAGTGGTGGAGTGAAGAGAGAGAGAGAAAGAGAGAGAGAGAGAAGACTAAAGTTTCAGAGATGAGTGTGACCAAGTTTGGGAACAGATCATTCCATGTAAGCCATTGAGAATGAATGTTGTATGCTAATAACAAAACTCCAACCCTGACTTCTGGATATCAGTGCTGGCGCAGTACAGGTACAAGGGGGGGCTTAGTGCTCTACTTTTGTTTATTTGTTTATTTGGGGATGTGTGTGTGTGTATGTGTGTGTTAAGCTTGGGAAACTAATGAGAGAACTAAGCAGAGGGTGTTGGTATAAACAGTCTGCTGCTAGCGAGATAACACTGGGAAGAAGTATGAAACTGTCTGCTGTGATGCTTTAGCTGCTACAAGTTTGGGTGAGAAGAGTTCGCACATAGACAGGATTGCAAGAGGAACCAGTGTTGAGGCTGTGAACATTTAGAAATGAGATTGAGACTGGACCAGTAAGGGACCTATGCTCAAAAGGTTAGCATTTGTAACCCTGAATCTCAGGGGAGCCTCAAAGATGGTAAACTGTGCCACATTTGAAATGTCAAGGAAATTATTTTCCAGGAATTATAAACATGTTCTTGGAAGCCAATGAACTGTTTTGATGTCTGAGAACAAATTTGAATAAATTTTAGAAGCTGCATCAGATAATTTATGCCAATGTGTGCAAGTATACGAGTGCAGGCGGTACCTAAAATCACTGGGTAATTCCACTACATGTGCAAGAGTAAGTAAATCCAGGGAAGATGGGGCTACAACTCAGAGCATCCTGGCAATACCAGGAGAAGTAAGACACTTTCACGTCCCTGTAGGTTCTTGTTACAGATTTTCTTGTCTAGGTCTCACATGACTGAAGAAGATGCTTCAAGAAAACTGCTCGACCCTGCCTATGAGCCTACGAGAGCCTATGTAGCCTAAGACGTTAAGAAACAGGAGTTGTAATTCTGTTCCCTGCAGCTTGCTTAAGCCCCAATGCTGCCCCCTCCTGGTACAAATGGGAACAATTTAACAATGAGTATGTCAGCTACACAAGTGGATTGTACTAACACATTTAAAGACTCACTAGTGTCTCTCTCTCTGCCCCTCCCTCCCCCATTCTCTCTCTCCCTTCTCTTTCTTGCAGTCCTGAAGATGCAATCCATGGCTTCATGGCTTCCAGGAGCATCTTACCACTGAGTGATGCCCCTAGCCCCTCAATTCTCTGCCCTTTTGGTCTTTGTGGTGTTTACAACACACAGCACATTTGCAGAAAACTCAGCAGCTCAGGAAGACCATTCCTGTGGCTGGTGTCATGTCACCCGTTAATAGGTGAGATAATGACTACAGTTACTTTTGCTTACAGATCAAAATAAACAAACCTCAAGGGAGTTGATAGAAGTAATTTTTCATTTTGATGTTTTCCAAATAAATAACTAATAATTGCTTATCTCAAAATCCTATGCTAAATGTTTTCTATGAGGTCAGGCATTATTTTAAGATCAGGAAATATAAAGTAAGGAGTCAGCTGGTTTATTTCTCCTGGCAGTCCACTGACAATTTTTCACAGAGCTGCCAGACAAAATTTTCTGCAATATGCAGGTTAGATTCAGACAAAAAATATTTGTTGTTTATTTGATTTGAAGTTAACTAAACTTTTTTATTGTGTATTTATAAAGTCTGATAACTTTCTAGACTTTTAATGAACTGCTGGTTGAACCGTCTGTTGTTTTTCATATTCTATACAGTGACTCCAAGTGCTTAAATTTTTTTTTTACAGAAAATTATATCTACTAACACATTGCAAACTATAAGCTGACATTTGTAAACCATACCACAAGCAGGCCAAAAAGTATAAGGTTGTAGTCAAAGAGAGTTTCCCTCTTAATTCATCACATGTAAAATATTTTTCATGTACACAAGGAGCTAGTACAGGTATCACCTTATGGGTTCTTGGACAGAGCAAGCAATACTGATTCAGGTTTACTGATGAGGGAATCAGAGCCCAGAGAGACCAAGTGGCTTGTGAGGAAACAGTAACCATGAGCTCTGAACCTTTCCTTGAATTTCCAGCTCTAAGGCTTCTTTCTCAAAAGGATAGTTGCTGGTGCCAATAAGAGCTGCTAACATAGGATCCCCAAACTGGACTCTCGTTCCTTCCATTGTGGATGAAACCCCAGAAGCAGAGAATGATAGTTTAAAATGTGCCTCAGACTCTCAACTCAGGACATGTTCTCTAACCACACTGTAAAGAAAGGGTAATCACTTTTGGGCGGAGCTTCGGCCCGTCACCTCCCCCATCAATGAAGAGGAAGGTGCAGCAATGGTCACTTGGGGTATTTGGTGTGTACAACCATTGATGTTTTAAGTTTATAGGTGTTGTTGAGATGAGTCTCACAAGCAGAAGTTCATAGGCAGATTCATTTCTAAGATGTCCCCGTGGGTTAGCAGACAATAAACAGCAGCACTGGAAGCAAGTAACTCGCCTTATAGGCAGGGGATGTGCTAGGGACTCATAAGGAGCCTCCCTGGAGGTCTTCAAAAGGACCTTACTCATGACAATGTTTGCCACAAGAGGCCGCATGGCCATGTGGAAGGTGGGTATAGAGTTGGAGGCACCTTCACCAGCCTGAAGTGTAGGGAGAGGCAACTGCTAGAAACTCCCTGAAGCACTTGATAGCCACTAGTTCTAGCTGCCACCACAGCTCTGTGAACCAGCTACTAGGATTACATTATATCTACCTCAGAGCCAAGGAAACCCAGCTGTGTACACAGCTTGGTGCTATGAAAGGAGACACGAGGACTGGAGAGATAGCTCAGAGGTTAAGAAGCTGACTGTTCTTCCAGAGGTCCTGAGTTCAATTCCTAGTAACCATATGATGTCTCAGAACCATCTATGATGACATCTGGTGCCCCCTTCTGTATACTGTATACATAATAAATAAATCTTTTTTTTTAAAAAAAGAAAGGAGACATGTTAACATGTTTTTTTCCCCAGTTATGGGAACATCTGTCCAGATTCCCTTTCTCCTACCCCCTTAGGCTCTAGAGCCAATTTTACAAATAAATAAATAAAGACTGTTGAAATGCTAGGTTTTATTTATGTGTTATCTCAGTGTCTGGTGGTAGATGTGTGATTAAAAAATGAAGAGACAAGAACTAAAAATAAAATTGACTTTAACTTGCATAAGAAAAATATGAATGTATAAAGAGCCTGCAACCACATGTAGTTCATATGGAAACATGCAAATGTACAAATAAATGAAATATGATCTAGTCCGAGAAGGATTTTTGCTAAGGCCACTGAACTCAAAGCAGCATTTGTTTTCTAAGCTAATTGATCGAAAGGCTAAAAGTCACCTCCTAAAGGACTTACCACTAGTAGATCACACCATTTAGCATATTCCAAATGACTGGTTTAATAGCATGAACATCATTTCAAAAGCGTCCTGAGGAGATGGGGGCATGAGGCCAGCTGGGTTGGTGCTTTGGAGTCAAGTGAGATTAAGCCAAGAGTCAGTCTACTGCAAAGAAAGGCAGGTGACTAGAGGGAGCAAATTTTCCTCTTGCCTGCACCAAACACGTTCTTCTGGATCGCAGGTTTGCTTTCCAAGGAGAAGCTCTTGCCTCCTCCCACTGTATGGTTTGTAAAGCCATCCCTCCCAGTTAGCGATGGGCTCACCAATCAGCCTGAGCTACAGTTCTGTATTTCCATGGCACAAGGTTCTAGTTAAATCAATTAGAGCTAGCTCCAGGACTTTGGTTAAATCCTTGTAAATGGTACTCTTGAGTTTTCAGGTTTGCTTATATCAGTAGATTGCAAGTATGGTGTTGTCAGAATCATCTTTGCTACAGAAGACGAAGAGGCAGAGTCCTTATTCTATGGGCATTTGTGTCAAGCTTTATCAAAGTCAACAGGCTCCCCTGGAGTTGCTAGTTTCATGAGGCAATAAATGCTATTTTTTGTATGTGTGGTGTGTGTGTATTTGAGATAGGGGATTGTTACTTGTAAATAAAGACAATACTGCCATTTCAATGGCTCGACAAAAAGGTAGGCTAGTGATGGTGACCTTCGACCTAATCAGCTGTTGCCAGTACTTAGAAAGCAATTAGAAAAAAATGGCTCATTAACTATATCAGAAGGCTAATTTGCGTGTACAGCGTGTGACTTGATACGAGATAAGGAGAGAGCCTCACATCACCATCTTGCCTTATTAGTGACTCAATCATGCTTCTCATTTGTCTTTTCTGAGACCATTTTCTCATTCTCTTTTGCGCGCACGCGCGCACGCGCGCGCGCACACACACATACACACACATTCCAAAGAAATAAGAGTCACATAGATGTCCCCATCTCTTCTGCATCCATGTTAATAAGGTATTTCTTTGCTCAAAATGAGTGTGGTGCTATATGGTTTCATGTAGTTTCACCATGACATTCATTTCTTGGCTCAGGAAAACACAGAGCCATAGAGCATCCAGTCAATCAAATGACACATTTATTTGTTTTATTAGCATCAGAAAAAAACCCCTTTGAAATACGTTTTCATTTTGAAGCTGTCATAATCGGTATAAAAATGATTCCAGGAATATGATTGCCTTTTGATGAGGGGGCTACATCATTTATTAGAAATGTAGCAGAAGACAGGTGCCATCCTAATGTATTATATAGATGACAACTGCCTACTATTAAAACTAAAATTACCATCTAGCCTCTGCCTTAGAAAACTTGGTTTTCTGATCTTCTGGAGCAACAAGAGGATGACAGGCTGATAATCCACAGATTCCTAGGAGATGCCTCTTGCTGATGTCGACTATTAACAACATGGGGATGTGAGGCATCATCTCACTCTATAAACTGATAACATGACTGTTCCATTGTATGTTTGGGTTCTATGGAGAGAGGGGGGGCTAGAGGCATCTGAAAGAATCCAAAGTAGAGAGAAAAAGTAGACTGAACATGGCCAGAAGACTGGATATGGCCAGGGCAAACTGTGACAGAGGGGGAGACCAGCTGAAGACAGATATTAGAGAGAGCACATAGTGAAAAGAGCAGGACCAGGAGCCAAGAGCAGTGAGACTATCCGGTTACAAGAGGTGAATATCTGGGGAAGGAAAGGTCCAGGAGGCTGGTTGGGCACAATGGAATGTATGACAAGTACTTCAAGAAAAGACTGAAGGAGCCTAGAGGTTAACATGGACCTTGCTGCAGAGAAGTGCCACAGGTACATATTAATTGGAGAACCACATGTCCCTTTTACCAGAGGTAAGAGAAATGGCTCCTTTTGTAGATGAGGAATGTTATCTTTTTATCTAACCTTCAAAAATCCTCTTATACTTCAAGTTGAGCTCCTGTCTGGACCGCCTTTTCAAGTTCAGAGAATTGATGCTTCCTTTGGACCTGACCCTTGAACTCGAAGCCAAATCTTTTTTTTTTTTTTTTTTTTTAAAAGCTCTGCTCATACTGCATCTATTCCTTTGACCATGACAACTTACATCTCACAATAAACCATCAAGTCACTAGTCCTGAAAGACAGGCATGTGAAAGTAGGGAAGACCCAAGTTCTTCTCTAAAGACCTCTACTTAATGATTCTCTTGAGGGCACACTTCTGGCTTTGTGTGTGTGTGTGTGATGTTCATCATATTGGTAAATCATCATGTGTATTTTGAGCTCACTGAGAAGGTGGCTGTGGAAGTAGGGTTGCTCCCCAAACCCAACTCTTTTAAAGCCTAGCAGGTTTGTCTCCAAGTTTTCTCCAAGATCCTTGTCTGAGCATGGACTGTCTCCTCTGACTTTGTAACACTTAGGGAAGAAAACAGCAGGACAGCTGGAGAGTGAGCCATTCCAACAGAGGTTACTGCTGTTTGTCCCACAATATAAAAGCACCCATAGAGTAAATAAGAAACAGGAAGTTCAGCAATGGGAGGCCCTGGAGAGAAAACTCACCTGGGACCCCCTAGTAGATTGCTGCAACCTACTCACTTGGTATCTGCCTGATGTTATAAGAGCCCAATTTGATGATGTCACCTCTACTGGTTACCATTTGTTCTTTTACTTAGAAGTCTCACCCAAGTGGGGCACTCTGCTCTGCCCAGGACTTTTTTTATAGGGAACTCTAGCTGGATGCCTTAAGAGGGGCTTCCCCATTTCGTTTCTGTTGGCTATATTGAGCACTTGGTTTGATTACACTTTGCTAATCCAATTCTTTCTCTCTTCCCTTCCCTCCTTCTCTCCTCTTCTCTTTCTCATTACTCTTTTACTTTGGTTTGATAGATACTTAATAAACTCATTCTTACTGTGGTACATCTACACAATGGAATACTACTCAGCAGTAAGAAAAAATGATATCCTAAAATTCGCAGGCAAATGGATGGATTTGGAGAATATCCTCCTGAGCGAGGTATCACAAACTCAGAGAGATAAGCAGGGGATGTACTCACTCACTAGTGCTCTCTAAACAAACAAACAAGAAAAAAAGCCAAACATGCCCAAATGGCAAACCACAACCACTGAACAGCTTGGGATCAGAAACACCCTGGACTGACCCTTCGGACCCCACTCCAACTATAGGAACACCTGACTCACTCTTGAGGGAGGGGGCACAAAACTGGATTTGGCCAGGAGTGGAGACTGATCCAAGCATTATTGGGTCAGTGGGACCATGGGACTGTCTGCTCCCTGCCCAGGGAGGGGATGGGGAGTTGCAGAGAAGAAAAATGACCAGATGTGTTGGGAGGGGGAAGAGACCTTGAATGCGGATATACAGGGATGGAAAAAAAAATTCAGAGGGAAAGCTGAACACAAAGTAAGTATATGTGTAGCAATCTTATTTGCATTACCACCCTTGATAAGTCATGCTTATGATTCTTATCCTCTTTATAGTTATTGTTAACTTTTCCGCATTTAAATTCATGTTACTGTTTTTTTGATAAATACAAAATAAAGAAGGAAAAAAAACAAAAAAAAAACAAAAAAAAGAAGTAGCAGTAATGGATATTTTTCATATATCCATTGACCATTTGCATGCCTTCTTTGTAGAATTTTTCATATGCTTGCCTCATTTATTAAAACATGAGTTATTGCTACTGAAAAAAAATAAACTCATTCTTTCAAAGCCAAAAGTATGGCTATGATAGATATTCTCTGTTCTACAAAAAACAGTGATATGCAGTACATGGGTGCCGTGTGCATATGTGCACACCAAGGTGCACACACGCAGGAAGATGTCAGTTGTATGCTTTACCACTTCCTGCATGATTCCTTTGAGACGAGGCTTCTTAGTGAACCTGGCTGAAAGCAAACTCCAGGGTCCTCTGTATTCACTCTCTATAACATGGGGACTTACAAGAATGTAACTCGGGTGCTAGTTTGCTTTCTGTTGCTGTAATCAAATTGAGAGCAAAGGGTGTGTTTGGGCCCCCAGTCACAGTCTGACATGGAAGGAAGTTGGACAGGAACTCAACATAGTCCCTAGAGGAAGGGACTGAAGCAGATGCTATGGAGTAACATGCTTGTAAGTTTGCATTCTTATATACCTCAGCATCACCTGCTCAGGGCTGATTGGTACCACTCTTGTGAACTGGATTCTCCTGCATTGATCATTAATCAAAAAATGCCCCATAGATTTGTCTACATCAATCTTATGGAGCTTTTTTCTCAGCTGAGTTTTTCTCTTCCCAGATGGCCAGAGCCTTTATGTAGGACTCACAAAACAACTAAATAACCAACTAGCATATATAACCTCTTCAAGCTTTTTACTGGAGTGTGGCTAATTCAAACACAGGTCCTCATATTTAAACACTGAGTCATCCTTCTGGCCCATATACATGTTCCAGATAGATCTATTTGAACTCAGTATCATGAGTTTATGATATTTTCACCAGCATGACAGCTAAAATTCTATAAACCCAATGAGAAAATGAAGAAATAGTTAAAAAAAAAATCTACCCCTAGCCAACTAGACCTTGTTCTAAGTGAAACTAAACATAAAATGCCTCCAGATCCTGAAGGTGGGCAGGAGGATTGAATGTCAGACAGTTTCAAGCCAAGGAAACACAGATACACAGGACTTGAATCAGCTGTAGACTTAAGCATTTTCTGCCTCTTGAATTATGAGTCAGAGTAATTCTGTTTATTTCAGTATTAGTCTCTGACACTCAACCAATTCCAGTAACAACTTTGTACATGTGCCAAATTCCATTTAAAAGACTAAAAAAAGCCAACTGCTTTTTTTCTATTCACTCAGTAAGGCATTATTCTTATTTTATGAAGAGGAAAATTGAGATTCAGAGATGTTAAGTACAACAAATAATGTTATGGCATGTATAAAAATCATATAACCTTGATACATTATGCTGGATAATACAACCTCCATAAATTTGGGGTTTGCACACTATTTTTAATAGAAGAGTGCCTAGAATTCTTTTTCAGTTTTACAAAAGGACCATCTGAAATAGGAAAGAAATTAACAAAAATATTGTAAATAATATTAAAATAAAAATAAAGCTGACACAGAACTTATTGAACACAAATAGTTTAAATAACAGGAAATTTATGATGTACAGACATTAGGAGGTTGGTTGACTTATAAATAAATTGATAAACAGCACTTGAGTTTGGGTACAACATTTCTCTGGTCTTTTCATCATCTCATTTTTCATACTAGAAGGCATTATCATCAGAACTGAAAATCAATACTGTATTACAGAAAACATTTTATATAAACAAATACAACAAGCATAAAGAAGAAGCAAAGATAATCAGTCTTGAGAGGTCAGACCTTTTCTGGTCAATAGTAGATTCACTGGCTGCATTTTAATTACTTTCTCAAAGGAAAGATGATAGTGTACATATTGATTTAAAAGGAGAGATATGATCAGCCTGCCAGGAAATCAGATATGCTTCTTCTCTCTCTCTGTTCCCCAAACACAGTCTAGTCCCAAGCACTGCAACAGAATAGCAGCTGCAGCTTCCTTTCCCTTCTGCCCACATCTACTGTGGATAATGCAGGCCATTCACTCCTGACCTGCTTCCCCCAGCTTGTTGCTGTATCTCAGCATCCACACCATCAGGCATTCCCTGTGAACATACCAGCTGAGCAAGCCAGGAAAACAGGTAATGCGTAGCCATCCCAACTTTCTGAAAACCCAAAAAAGAAACAGAAACCAAGGAACAAAACACCCACCCAATGACAAAACCAGAAATCAGCACCTAGACTTATAATCATCCCAAACCCACATGCCTAGACTCAAGTATAAGAATACAATCAATAACATCCAGGGCAACATGTCTCCACTAGAGCCAAGCTATTCTACCACAGCAGACCCTGAAAATTCCAACATAACTGATGCATAAGAAAAATACCTATTATGAAAATTATAGGTTTCTTAAAAAACAGGAAATGAATAAATTGCTTAAAGAAGGCCAAGAATAAACAAATGATTGAATAAAATGGATAAAACTGTTCAAGACCTGAAAATGGAAATAGGAGAAATAAAGAAAACATAGAGGGAATTCTGAAAACGAAAAATTTAGGAATGCGAACAGGAACTACAGAGGCCAGCCTCACATACAGAATATAAGAGATGGAAGAGAGAATCCCAGGCAGGAAAGATATAATAGAAGAAATGGATACATTGGTCAAAGAAAAAAAATGTTGACTCGAAAAAATTCCTGACACAACACATCTATGAAAATTGGGACACTATGAAAAGACAAAAATCTAAGAATAGTAAGAACAGAGGAAATAAAAGAATCCCAGCTCAAACAAAGGGACAGAAAATGTTTTCAACAAAATCACAGTAGAAAATTTACCTGACCTAAAGAAGGAGATGCCTATCAAGGTACAATAAGCTTATAGAAGATCAAATAGATTGGATCAGAAAAGAAATTCCCATTGTCACATAGTAACACACTAAATCTACAGAACAAAGAAAGGACACTAAAAGCTGCAAGAAATCTGTCCTCTGGCCGGGACCATGTTGGTGTCTGTGATCTGAGCTGGCACAAGGGACTAGGTTGATGTCTGTGAAACTATGTTGATGTCCATGATATATGCTGCCACTGGAAACTATATGGAAATCTATGATCCCTGCTGCTGCCAGCTGCTATTGGCAATGAAGCTTCTTTTGCAGTGCTGTCTATGATTGCAGACTCATTGAGAATGAAAGACACTAAAGGCATCTGTGAAATACCCCCCAGCCCCAAGAAATAGTCCAGATAGGAAGCTATTGAAGACAGTTCTTAAAAACTGTAATAAATGTGTTAAAGTGTATTCTTTACAGATGATGAATTCTGAGGGAGGTGGAGAAGGACTCCATATTCATTAAGGGGCTGGCCACTGGGAGTTTGATCATGCTCAAATAAATATATAGGAATACAAGTTGGACTTGGTAGATATGGAGGGATGAGTAAGAAGAAGTCTGAAGGGTGGACCTGGGAGGAATGGGAAACAACTCTGGTCAGGATGCTAGTATGAAATTTCCAAATAATTAATTAAAATATTGCACCAGAAAAAAAGATACATAGGAAAAAGACCAAATAACATAAAAAGTAGACCTGTTAAATCACACCCAGATTCTCAGTAGAGACTGAAAAAGCCAGAAAGGAATGGACAGATGTGTTACACATTCTAGGAGATCGAAGATGCCAGCTCAGACAAATTTTCAATCATCATAGATGGAGAAAATAAAATATTCTATGACAGTCAAATTTAAACAACATCTATCTACAAATCCAGCCCTATAGAAAGTGTTAGAAAGAAAATTCCAACCTAAGGAGGTTAACTATACCCATGACAACACAAAAACTAAATAATCTTATACCAGCAAAACTAAAAAAGGGAAACACACATACCACCAAACACCACCACCACCACCAAAATAGAAATTAACAATCATTGGTCATTGATATCACTTAATTCCTCCAATAAAAAGATACAGACTAACAGATTGAATCAAAACAAGGATTCATTCTTCTGCACATCTTAACATCAAGGATAGACATTATCTCAAGGTAAAGGCTTGAAAAAGATATATAAAACAAATGGACCCAAGAAGCAAGATGGTCTAATCGTTTTAATATCTAACAAAATAGACTTCAAACCAAAACTAACCAAAAGGGATGGAAAAAGACACTACATACTCATCAAAGGAAAAATCCACCAAGATGGTATTTCAATTCTTAACATCTATTCCCCAAACACAAGGGCACCCAAGTTTGTATAAGAAACACTTATTAACTTAAAACCACTTATTAACATTTACAACACTGATAGCAGAAGACTTCAATACCCCATTGTCTCTGAAGGACAAGTTATCCAGACAACAACTAAACAGAGAAATGTTGGAGCTAATGGACATTATAAACCAAATAGACTGAAGAGACATTTACAGAACATCTTACCTAAATACGAAAGAATATACATTCCTCTTAGCATCTTATGAAACTTTTTCCAAAACTGTTCACATACTTAAACACAAAGTAATTAAAACACTAAACAAGACTCAACAGCTACAAGAAAATTGAAATAACACCACAAATTATAGCTGAATATTACCAAGAACAGACAACAAAAAGTTTACAAACTCATGAAAACTGGACAACTCCTTACTGAATAAAAAGTAAAAAGAAAGAAATTAAGACTTCCTAGAATTCAATAGAAATGAGTGCACAGGATACTCAAACTTATGGGACACAATAAAAGTTGTGCTACTAGAAAAATTCATAGCACTAAGTGTCTACAGAAAACAAATTGGAGAGATCTCATGCTAGCAAATTGACATCACACCCAAAAGCTCTACAACAAAAAGAAGTGCTAGCAAGGAATGACCGAGCTTAGGGATGAAATCAATAAAATAGAAATAAGAAGAGCAATACAAAGAATCAATGAAACAAAGAGTTTGTTGTTTAAGAAAATGAAAAAGATAAACAAACCCTTATCCAAAATAAGTAAAAGGCGAGAGAAAATATCCAAATTGATAAAATCATAAACAAAAAGGAGATATAACAACAGATACTAAAGAAATACAAAGAGTCATAAGGTCATACTTTAAAAATCTATATTCCACCAAATTAGAAAATCTAAAAGAAATTGATAATGTCCTTGATAGGTACCACTTACCAAAGTTAAATCAAGATCAAATAAGCAATTTAAGTAGCTCTATAACCCCTAGTGAAATAGAAGCAGTCATTGAAAGTCTTCCCCACACGCACGTCAAAGTTTTAGAACTCAATTCTACTAGACTTTTAAAAAGTTGATGGCAACACTCCTCAAATTATTCTACAAAGCAGGAACAGAAAGAACATTGCCCAATTCATTTTTTGAGGTCAGTTATCATGATACCCAAACCACATAATGACTTAACAAGGAAAGAAAATTACAGACCAATTTCTCTTATGAACATGGATACAAAAATACTCAAATAATCACAAACTGAATCCAAGAACACATAAAAAGATCATCTACTATGATGAAGCAGGCTTCATCCCAGACATGCAGCGGTGGCTCAGCATGAAAATTAGTAAATGTTGAGGCTAGAGAGACGGCTCAGCGGTTAAGAGTACTGAGTGCTCTTCCAGAAGACCTGGGTTCAATTCCCAGCACCCACATGGCAGCTCACAACTGTCTGTAACTCTAGCTTCAGGGCAAAACACCACTGTACATAAAATAAAAATAAATAAGTAAAATCTTAAACAAAGAAAAGAAAATTAGTAAATGTAATCCACCATATAAATGAAAAAAAACTACATGATCATCTCATTAGGTGAAGAAAAAGCCTTTGACAAAACTCCCTTTTGTTATAAAAGTACTGAAGAGATTAGGTATACAAGGGACAATCTTTAACATAATAAAGGCAATGAACAGCAAGCCTATACCCAACATCAAACTTAATGGAAAGACATTCAACATAATTTCACTAAAATCAGGAATGAGACAAGGTTGTTCACTCTCTCCATATCTGTCGATATAGAACTTGAAGTTTTAGCTAGAGCAGTAAGACAACCGAAAGAGATCAAGGAATACAAATTGCAAAGGAAGAAGTCAAAGAATTTTTATTTGTAGATGATATAATACTATACACAAGTGACCCTAAAAATTGCACCAGAAAACTCCTACAGCTCTTCAAAGAAGTAGATGGATACAAGATTAACTCAAAACAATCAATAGCCCTCCTATTTACAAATGATAAATGAAGTAAGAAATAAAAAAAGAAAAGCAATATTGTTCACAGTAGCCTTAAATAATAATTTTGGTATAATTCTAATCAAGCAAGTGAAAAACCTGTATTATAAAAACTTCAAGTCTTTGAAGAAAGAAATTGAAGAAGATATCAGAAGATGGAAGGATCTCCCATGCTCATGGACTGGCAAGATTAACATAGCAAACGTGGCCATTCTACAAGAAACGAGCTACAGATTCAATGAAAGCCTCATTAAAATCCCAGCATAATTCTTTACAGATCTTGAAAGGATAAGTCTTAATATGGAAAAACAAAAATAACAGGATAGCTAAAACAATCCTGAGCAATCCTGATTTCAAGTTGTACTGCAGAGCTATCATAAGAAAAGCTGCATTGTATTAGCATAAATACAGACCGCTGGATCAATAGTATCAAACTGAAGAACCCAAAATAAATTCATACATATATGACACCTTATTTTTTAGATTAAAAAAGACAAACACATGCTGGAGAAAAAAAGCATCTTTAACCAATGGTGCTCATCAAATTGTATATCTGCATGTAAAAAAATGCAAATAGGTCCATATTTACACTCCCCCCTTCCCCGCGAACAGAACTCAAGTCCAAGTGAATCAAAGACCTCAACATAAAACCAGATATACTGAACCCACTAGAGGAGAAACTGGATAATATCCTTGAATGCGTTGATACAGGAGAAGACTTTCTAAACAGAACACTAGTAGCACATGCTCTAAGATAAAAAATTAATAAATGGGACCTCATGAAACTGAAAAGCTTTTGTAAGGCAAAGAACGCAGTCAATTGGCCAATGTAGTGGCTTCTAGAATAGGAAGTTTTTTTTTAAACAACTCTATATCTTATAGAGAACTAATATCAAAAATATATGAAGAGCTCAAGAAACCAAATAATGTAATTAAAAATCAGGGTACGTATCTAAATAGAATTCTCAATAGAGGAATCTGAAATGGCTGAGAAACACTTAAAGGATGTTCAACAGTCTTAGCCATCAGAGAATTGCAAATCAAATCAAAACTACTTTGAGAATCTACCTTTTATCTGTCAGAATGGCTGAGGTCAATAACACAAATGGCAGCTCACATTAGCAAGCATTTGGAGCAAGGAGAACACTCCTCCATTGCTGATAGGAGTGCAAACCTTTACAGCCACTATGGAAATCAATATGAAGATTCTTCAGAAAACTGGGAATCAGTCTATCTAAAGACCCAGCTACAGGGCTGGAGAGATGGCTCAGCGGTTAAGAGCACTGACTGTTCTTCCAGAAGTCCCGAGTTCAATTCCCAGCATCCACATGGCAGCTCATAACTGTCTGTAGTTCTAGTTTCCAGTTCCAGGCAAACACCAAGGCAAATAAATAAATAAAGCTTTTTTTTTTAAAGACCCAGCTGCATCACTTTTGGACATATAAACAAAGGGCATTCCATCCTACCTCAAGGACACTTGCCCATCTATGTTCATTGTGGCTTTATTTATAATACCCAGAAGCTGGAAATAATCTAGGTATTCCATAACACATGAATGATATATTTAAGCAATGAATTTTTACTCATATGCAAAAAATGGCATTACAAAATTTGCAGGCAAATGTATAGAAATAGAAACATATCATCCTAAGTGAGGTAAGCCAGACTCAGAAAGACAAATATGGTATGTATTCATTTATAAGTGAGTATTAGCTGTTAAGTAAATGATAACCAAACTACAATTCATAGACCCAAAGAAGTTAGGTAAAAAGTAGAGATCTAGGGGAAAAGTATATATCTCTCTGGGAAGGCGAAATAAAGTAGATTTTACAGGTAGACTGGGAGCAGGTGGGGAAGGGAGTGGAACGGGTCAGGTTGGGGGGAATGGAATGAAGGAAGATAATGTAAGGGGCAGCTGGAATTTGTGTCAGTATGCTTTGGGGGTGGTGTGGACATAACTCAGTGGAAACTTTCTGGAATCTATGAAGGTGATCCTAATGGGGCTCCTACTAATAGGGGATATGGAGTCTGAACTGGCCGTTTCTTGTAGTTAGGCAAAGCTTCCTGTGCAGAGACCAGGTTGCATTCAAGTGAGTTGCTAACCAAGAGGGTCCTCCTGGAAATTCCCAAAATAACCCAGGCTGATGCTATGACAAAGACTTTCTCTCTGAAGACTGAAAGGGTCTCCATTGCCAAGAACAGCATCCACACAGATCATAGAACATAGTGAAGTCAAGCTACATGGAGCCTTTACTTCTATGTTCTAGTCACTTTGGCTCAGGAAGGTATCCTGCAGGCTACCAAAGGAGAAATCTGGACACCAACACAGCTACAAAACCTTGACCTATAATCTGTCCTGCCTGCAAAATATACTATGGCAATGGTGGCACTGAACTTGTGGGAGTAGCCAACCAATGTCTTATTTGACTTACGGCCCACTCCACCAAAAGGAATCCATACCTGACACTGTTTGGGTGATCAAGAATGAGAGACTAGATAGTCCAGAGATAGGGTCAATCCAAATTCTACTGGTCTAAAAATAAATCATAATCATAGATCAGTGCTTATCCAGTCATAATCAGAGTGTTATCCTCTGGCAGCAGAGAGGAACAGATGCAGAGACCCACAGCCAGGCATTATGTGGAGAGAGAGAGTCTAAACTGTGAAGCAAGCACAGAGTCTACCCGGGTCTATACCAGGTCCTCTGTATACATTTCTGCTATTAGCTTAGTATTTTAATGGGACTCTTGTGAGAATATGTAGGTCTCTGACTCTTGTGTCAGCTCTTGGACTCTTCCTCCTGTTGGGTTGCCATGTCCCACTTTGATTTGATAGCTTTTTCTTCATACTATTATATTTTATTTTTGTCATGTTCATTTGTTGTCTCTTAGAAACCTGTTCTTTTCTACTGAGAGATAGAAAGGTTACAATAGATCCAGAGAGGGAGCAAGAGGAGGGGGAGACTGGGAGGAGTGGATGGAGGGGAAACTATAATCAGGATATATTGTATTAGGAAAGAATACTTTCAATTAAAAAATAGAGATTACTTTAAAAATCAATTGGTGATTTCATGCTTTCTGTCTCACTGAAAATCTTACAGAAGTCAACAGATATGGCTCAATAAAGACCCAGACCCCTTGACCACTGGGTGAGTCCAATTGCTCTGAACCTCTTCCTCATACTCCAGACAAGAGTGGTAGGCTGGGTAGCTCCAGTCAGCAGAAAGCAACTGCAACACAAAGACACCCAAAGTAGTAAAGATTTAGATGCATTTTTCTTACTAAAGTTTATAATAATTAGTCAGTTATAACCTTGTGGTCTGTGTTAATAAAACTTAATAGGCAAGCCCTCCAAATTCCCGAAATGGGTAAAATTGAAAATATTAGAGAATGATTCATGCTATGGTTTTAAAATACCAATATTCTATAAAAAATGGAAATAAAATTTATTTCAGATAAAGCAAAATTTTATCTGCAAATTTTTAACTGTTTGAATGTTTTGCAGCACATGCTTCCATATTGATAGACAACAATTTATTGGTTTTCATGGACATGGAACATCTTGCACATGAGAAATATTCACTTGTCTAAATTCACAGATGGATAAAGCAACCTTAATAGAGATGGATAAGGCCAGGAAAGATGACTCACTGGGTAAAGACACTTGCTGCCAAACTTGACAATGTGATTTTTATCAATGGCACCTACAAGGAGCAGAGTGCCAACTCCCAAACGTTGTCCTCTGCCCTCCACATGCATGCCATGTACCCCTACACACTTATTCTCTCTCCCCTTTCTCCTCCACCCCATAAACCCTAAATAATGGAATAAAACTTTATTAAAAATGGATAAGCAACTTTCATGTATATGAGCCTCTGTTTTCTTAAGAGCCATTGTTTTGGAATTATTAAAGACTATCTTCTTTGGACATACCACTGAAGATTTCATAGTCTGCCCTAGTCTATGAATATATATCCATTGCTTTGACATAAATGCTATTCCTGGGATGGCTGTATATCTGGACCTCCTGACCATAGCACTTCAATTGCCTAGCTTCTTCTTATTAGTTGGTCCCATAGTTGTTCATTAATAAATAAAATGGCAATAGAGCCACTTTCGAGGGTGAAATGGGAAGATGATCTTCAACCTTGTCCAGACAAACTTAATTAACCTCAGCTGCCATCACCATTTCTTTCTTTGCTTAACTCTCAATATTGGTCACAAAGGCACTGCAGACTGAACTTGGCAAAAACTGATTCCCTCTGTGGCACCTGGTTTCACACAAATGTTTTTAAGTCATTGTAATTTTTCTGCAATATTCAAGATGCTTGGAATATTTAAGTATTAAATATAAATATGGTGAATGTCATATTTCATAAGATGTAGACTTTTCCCCTTGTGTTCTAACAGCTCCCAAATCATCCTTTCTCTCAGACCTAATGATTTCAGAATAGCTGTCAGCCATGGAGCTGTGGTAAAGCTAATGACAATGCCTTTGTTGTAATTCCTAGTGGCATTACCAGACAGTTTTAATCCTTTGAGTCTCCTTGAGTCTGCCCATCACTTAAAGTCCATTGAGCAAGCAGAGAGCACTGTGGCTGCTGTCTGAAAGTTCTCACTAACACTGACAAGGAGTCTTTGCCTGGCCAGATTTTAGTCAACACTCCTAAGCTTGTCTGCACTTCTTGACAAAACTCAGCTTTAACAGGAAACCTCCCAGATTCATACAGTATGTAGCAGTCATTCTCCATGTCTGATCATTCCAGATAGCTCATGGAATTCCTCATCCTCCACCATCCCCAGCTGGTGTCTGACTGCTATGGCTTTCTGTCAGCCTGAGTCCTGTCAGTTCATCTCAGCAGAAATCCTCAGAGATTTACTCTTAGAGATTTTCCATCACTGGTTCCTCGCCCATCCCATGAATATCAATCCCTATTTACTCATTCTGTGTTCAGACTTAAGTCTGTCCCTATACGGAGGTCTCCATTCCGACTGTAACAGTGCCGAAAAACATCTGATTGTAACCCACTGTCTGGGTGTCATCTTGACTTGGCAATACTTTCTGCTGTGGTATGACAAAATGAAATGTGCTTTGGGTGCTAACAGCCTTGCAAAAGTTCTGAAGTAATATTAGAACATTGTTTGAAAACTGGGTATACCCGGGCACCGGGTGCTGTCTGCAGAGCATGTCCCAGTGCACTCTGGAGCAGGCAGAGATAAACTCTGACTGTCACTGTCCCCCAAGCTGCTGCTGAGGGAGTTTGCATGGCCTCCACCCCGCCTCCAATTGGTCAAACAGAGAAAGACTGAAGACTTGAAATTCAGTCCCCTGCACAGTGCAGAAGTAGTGATTGAGCAGACCTTTTCCTCAGAGGTCACAGGAGGCACACAAGCCCAAGTGCCACAACTGACCAGGAGCCACCTAATTGTGAACCACTAAAAACATGGGCAAACACCAGTGCAAAAACTTAGATAATAATATAAAGAACAACAAGGTAACTCCAGAAGAAAGTGGCAATCCTACAAATACAAGACCTGAACACAGCAATGAAGAGGAAACAGAAGGAAGCAACACCAAAAATTCCTTTTTGATGATCATCCAAGCTCTCAAAGAAGATATGAAAAATAGCCTTAAAGAAATAGAAGAAAATGCAAACAAAAAATTGGAAGAGATGAACAAATCTATGAAAGAAACATGCCAGGAACTAAAAGCTGAAGTAGAAGCAATAAAAAAGGCACAAAATGAGGCAAAGATGGAAATAGAAAATCTGAAGAAAAAAGCTGGAACCACAGATACAAGCATAACAAACAGAGTTCAAGAGATGGAAGATAGAATCTCTGAAGTGGAAGACTCAGTAGCTCAAATAGATATATCAGTCAAAGAAAATAGTAAAACTAAAAGAGCCATAACTCAAAATGTTCAAGAAATCTGGGAGACCATGAAAAGACCTAATTTGAGAATAATAGGAATAGAAGAAGGAGAAGAATACATGCTCAAAGGCACAGATGTTTTCAATAAAATCATAGAAGAAAACTTCCCTAACCTGAAGAAGGAAATGCCTATAAAGATACAAGAAGCTTACAGAACACCAAACAGATATGACTCCCCAAAAAAGTCAGTGCGCCACATTATAATCAAGTCACAAAACATACAGAACAAAGAAAAATTTTAAGAGCTGCAAAAGAAAAGGGCCAACTTACATATAAAGGCAGACTCATCAGAATAATGCCTGACTATTCAATGGAAACGATGAAAGCTAGAAGGGCTTAGTCAGAAGTTATACAGATGCTAAAACAACATGGCTGCCAAACTAGAATACAATACCCTGCAAAATTATCAATCACCATAGATGGAGTAATCAAGATATTTCAGGACAAAGTCAGACTGAAACAATATCTATCTACCAATCCAGCACTACAGAGAGTATTAGAGGGAAAACTCCAACCTAAGGACCCCAGATACACCCACGAAATCACAAACAATCAATAATTCCACAGAAGAATACCCCAGAGAAAGGAAATACAAACAAGTTACCACCAAAAATGGCAGGAAATATGAATCAATGGTCACTAATTTCCCTTAATACCAATGGACTCAACTCTCCTATAAAATGTCACACACTAACAAGATGGATACAACAACAGAAGCCATCCTTCTGTTGCCTACAAGAAACACACCTCACCCGCAAGGACAGACACAGGCTTAGAATAAAGGGTTGGGAAAAGATTTTCCAGTCAAATGGTCCTAAGAAACAAGCGGGGATTGCAATCCTAATATCTAACAAAGTAGACTTTAAGTTAAAAGCAATTAAAAGGGACCAAGATGGGCACTACTTATTTATCACAGGAAAAATTGGTCAAGAGGAGATTTCAATCTTGAGTATTTATGCCCCTAATATAAGGGCACCTACTTATGTAAAAGAAACACTGCTAAAGCTCAAATCTCACATCAATTCTTACACCCTAATAGTGGGAGACTTCATTACCCCACTTTCAACCCTGATAGATCAACCAGACAGAGACTCAACAGAGAAATAAGGAGTCTAAAAGAGGTTATGATGCACATGGATTTAATAGATATCTACAGAAGCTTCCACCCAAAGGCAAAGGAATATGCATATTTCTCAGCTACTCATGGAACTTTCTCCAAAATTGACCACATAATTTGTCATAAAGCAAATATCAACAGATAAAAAAAATGGAAATAATTCCTCATAACATATCGGACCACCATGGCCTAAAGTTAGAGTTCAACAACATCAAAACCCAAAGAAAGCCTACCAACTCATGGAAACTAAACATCACTCAGCTGAACCATCTCTGGGTCAAGGAAGAAATTAAGAAAGAAATCAAAGTCTTCCTAGAATTTAACAAAAATGAATTCACAATGTATCCAAACTTGTGGGACACAAAGAAAGCAGTCTTAAGAGGAAAATTCATAGTGCTAGATGCCTATATGAAAAACCTAGAGAAATCCCACACTAGAGACCTAACAGCGCAGCTGAAGGCCTTAGAACAATTAGAAGCAAACTCACCTAGAACGAGTAGATGGCAGGAAATAATCAAACTTAGAGCTGAAATCAATACAATTGAAACAAAAAGAACAATACAAAGAATCAACAAATTTAAGAGTTGGTTCTTTGAGAAAGTTAACAAGATATATAAGCCCTTAGCCAAACTAATAAAAAAACACAGAGAGAGAGTGTTCAAATCAACAAAATCAGAAATGAAAAGGGGGACATAACAACAGACTCCCAGGAAATACAGAGAATTATCAGATCATATTTTGAAAATCTCTATTCCACAAAAATGGAAAACCTAGATGAAATGGACAGCTTTCTGGACAGGTACCACCCACCAAAATTAAATGAAGATCAGATTAATTACCTTAACAGGCCTATAACCCCTAAGGAAATTGAAGCTGTCATTAAAAACCTCCCCAAAAATACAAGCCCTGGTCCAGATGGTTTCAGTGCCGAATTCTACCAGACATTCAAAGAATAATTACTACTGTTACTCCTCAAACTATTTCACACAGTAGACACTGAAGGAATATTGTCAAATTCCTTTTATGAGGCCACAATTACCCTAATACCTAAGCCACTCAAAGACACAACAAAGAAGGAGAATTACAGACCAATTTCCCTTATGAATATTGATGCAAAAATTCTCAACAAAATTTTGGCAAACCATATACAACAATGTATAAAAGATATCATCCATCACGACCAAGTAGGCTTCATCCCAGAAATGCAGGGCTGGTTTAACATACGAAAAACTGTAAATGTTATCCATCATATAAACAAACTAAAGAAATAAAACCACATGATCATATCCTTAAATGCTGAAAAAGTCTTTGATAAAATCCAACACTCCTTTATGATTAAAGCCCTCTAGATATCAGGAATACAGGGAGAATACCTAAATATAATAAAGGCAATTTACAAGAAGCCAACAGCCAGTATTAAACTTAATGGAGAAAAACTCAAAGCAATCCCACTAAAATCAGGAACTAGACAAGGATGTCCTCTCTCCCCTTATCTATTCAATATAGTTCTTGAAGTTTTAGCTAAAGTAATAAGGGAACGAAAAGAGATTAAGGGGATACAAATTGGAAAAGAAGAAGTGAAACTATTTCTATTTGCAGATGATATGATTGTATACATAAGTGACCCACAAAATTCTTCCAAGGAACTGCTACAGCTGATAAACAACTTCAGCAATGTAGCAGGATACAAGATAAACTCAAAGAAATCAGTAGCCCTTCTATACACTAAAGATAGAAGAGTTGAGAAAGAAATAAGGGAAACAATACCCTTTATAATAGCTGCAAATAGTATTAAATACCTTGGAGTAACTATAACCAAAGAAGTAACAGATCTATTTCACGAAAATTTTAAATCACTGAAGAAAGAAACTGAGGAGGATATCAGAAATGGAAAGCTCTCCCATGTTCCTGGATAGATAGGATCAACATAGTAAAAATGGCAATTCTACCAAAGGCAATCTACAGATTCAATGCACTGTCCATCAAAATCCCAACACAATATTTCTTGGACCTTGAAAGAACACTACTCAATTTCATTTGGAATAGCAGGAAAGCCAGGATTGCCAAAACAATTTTACTCAACAAAAGAACCTCAGGAGGTATCACTATCCTTGACTTCAAGTTATACCATAAAGCTACAGTAATAAAAACATCCTGGTACTGACATAAACACAGACTTGTGGATCAATGGAATAGAATTGAGGATCTAGACATTAACCCAAAAACCTATGAACACCTGATCTTTGACAAAGAGGCCCAAAACGTTCAATGGAAAAAAGATAGTATATTTAACAAATGGTGTTGGCATAGTTGGATGGAAGTGTGTAGAAAAATGCAAATAGATCTGAGCCTGTCACCCTGCACAAAACTGAGATCCAAGTGGATCAAAGACCTCAACATAAACCCAGCCACTTTGAACTTGATAGAAAAGAAAGTGGGAAATACACTTCTACGAACTGGCACAGGCGACCACTTCCTAAATATAATACCAGTGGCACAGACACTAAGACCAACAATCAATAAGTGGGATCTACTGAAGCTAAGAAGCTTCTATAAAGCCAAGGACACTGTCAATAGGACAAAAGGCCAGCCTACAGAATGGGAAAAGATTTTCACCAACCCTACAAGTGATAGAGGATTGATCTCTAAAATATGTAAAGAGCTCAAGAATCTAGAGCCCAAAACCTTGAGTAACCCAATCAAAAAATAGGGTTCAGATCTAAAAAGGGAATTCTCAGCAGAGAAATTACGAATGGCTGAAAGCACCTGAAAAAGTGCTTATCATCTTTAACCATCAGAGAAATGCAAGTCAAAACAACTTTGAGATACACCCTAACACCTGTTAGATTGGCTAAGATAAAAGGCACAGATGACAGCCTATGTTGGAGAGGATGCGGATCAAGGGGAACACTACTCCATTGTTGGTGGGAGTGTAAGCTTGTTCGGCCACTTTGGAATGCAATATGGCAGTTTCTCAGAAAATTGAGAATCAATCTCCCCAAGGACCCAGCAATACCACTTCTGAGTATATACCCTAAAGATGCACAGTCACACTCCAAAGGTATTAGCTCAACTATGTTCATAGCCGCATTATTTGTAATAGCAAGAACCTAGAAACAGCCTAGATGTCCCTCAGCTGAAGAATGGATTAACAAACTGTGGTACATTTACACAATGGAATACTACTTAGCAGTAAGAAAAAATGATATCCTAAAATTTGCAGGCAAATGGATGGATTTGGAGAATATCCTCCTGAGCGAGGTATCACAAACTCAGAAAGATAAGCAGGGGATGTACTCACTCATTAGTGGTCTCTAAACAAACTAACAGGAAAAAGCCAAGCATGCCCAAACTGCAAACCACAACCACTAAACAGGTAGAACACCCTGGACTGACCCTTCAGATCCCACTCCACCTATAGGATCACCTGACTCAGTCTTGAGGGAGGGGGGACAAAACTGGATTTGCCAGGAGTGAAGACTCAAGTAAGCATGATTGGATCAGTGGGACCATGGGACTGCCTGCTGCCTGCCCAGGGAGGGGATGGGGAGTTGTGGAGAAGAATAAAATGACCTGATGTGGTGGGATGGGGAAGGGACCTTGAATGGGGATATGCAGGGATAGAAAAAAAAAATTCAGAGGGAAAGCTGAACACAAAGTAATTTTATGTGTAGCAAATTATTTGCATTATCACCCTTGATAAGTCATGCTTATGATTTTTATTTTCTTTATAGTTATTGTTAACTTATCAGCATTTTAAATTCAATGTACTGTTTTTCTTGATAATACAATAATACAAAATAAAAAAAATAAAAAAAGAAAAAAAAAATAAAAATGGGTATACCCTTGTCACTCATGACAGCATGGAGGAGGTTACAATAAGGAAACTCAAACATCTCCAAGTGAGCTGGTGAATGATTTGCATGACTTATGCATTTAACTTTTCACATGTTCATAAAGGAAGACATGTTAGCTTTTATGTGTAAATTAGCCTCCATGATCTTTTTTTAACAAACCTCAAATAAAAATCCAAACTAAACATGAAAACTGTGTGTACTATAATTTATTGCTATTACTTTTTTGTTTACATAAAATGCTGGTGTATTTCTCTTTTGAAGACAGGACCTAGCTATGTAGCCCATGCTAGCCTTGGAACTTGCTATGTAGTCCAGGATGTAACCAAACTTCTGAACCTCCTTCCTCAACCTCTGAGGTCCTGGAATCACAGGTGAACATACACCCATACTCTGTCTGAAGTCTCTGATTTGATAGAATAGCGAGTTTCAACTTGGAAGCTGGATTTAGTAGATCAGTAGTGTACCCTTAAAGGACAAAGCTGAGAAGCACACTGAGATGGTGTCTAGATTGGACTCCATGCGGAGAGAGTCAGATCTGTCAGTAAGTCACCAGGAGACAAGGACATCTCTGCTGCTTTCCTGCTGCTTCAGTCCCTCCCTAGAACAAGATTCTTGGTCCTTTTCATAATCTTTAGTTAAAAATATAAACAGATATCATTACCTCTTCTTTTAAAAAGGCAGAAAAACCCAAGCTTAAGAAAAAAAAAAAGACAAAAACAAAAATGAATCCAAACCATGTTGTTTTCCCTGAAAAACAAAATTTGTGTTCCCTGTGGCCTCCTCAGCACAGACTGCACCTTGGGGCTCAACTGCACGTCCAGGCAGTCTTGTATAGGATGGACTTCTACAAACTAAGACTCAAATTTAACTTGGTGAATTTTTGTTTGCTAAGTCTGGGAACTCTGGCCCTCACTAACACTGCTCTAGTCCCTTATTCTCCTGTCTATTCCCTAAATGTCCTAGTGTCCTACCTCCCCCTCCACCCTTCAGATCACGGCTTCAGGGCTACACTTCAGATGGCTTCCTGAAGACTGAATGTAAGACAGAGACTCTGTGGATGCATCTCATACTCTTTCCTTTCTCTGCATGTGTCACTTCAATTACTGCCTGTGTGAGTCTCCTCTTGCTGCTGCAAAAAAAATGGCTGGAATTTAGTGAGCTGAAGTAACATAAATCCATCTTGCAGGGCTGCTGGTCAGAAGTCTATGGTGGCAGCAGGCACCTGTCAGTTCCAGGAAATATTTCATTGCTTTCTCAGAACCTAGAAGCTGTCTTCATTTCATTTCCATATTCTTTTCTCTGACTTGCATCTCCTGCTTAGAAGGAACCTTGAGGTTAGAACACTCTCTCCCTCTCCCCTCCATCCATACTCTAGGATAATCAAGATTTTTTATTTGTTCACATCTAGAAAATCCCATTTGTGGCATAATGGAATGTGCTCACAGGTTCATGGATTATTAGCACATGGACATCACTGAGAGGTGATTATCCTGGCTATAATGGCATTTTATTGATGGTGGAAATGCAACACGCTTTTCTATTTATACTTCAGGTGCTGCCATAGAACAGACACTAAATCACTGATCTCCATCTTTGCTTTATTTAAAACAAATAACAATCTCTTGCATGACATACTAAAAGAAGCAATGTGTGCAGATGATTTATTCAGAACCTCCATGCTTCAGAAGCATTGCTTAAAGCAGATGGGTAAGAAATCGGACATGTGCCTGAGTGCAGGGATGTGAGAGGTCAGAGACGCCTTTGGTGCACTTAAGCCTTCCCCTACCTCTCTCAGAGTTGCAGGATGATTTTGGCCTTTCTGTCTCTGTACTTTGGCCCCTCAGCCTCCTGGATGCCATGGCCTCCTGGACTTCCTCTTGCCTCTCCTCTACTTCTTCCTAGCTTGCTTTCTGAGCTTCACTCTTCTAAGAACCAGGTCTATGATTCAGGACCCCCTTTCATCTCTAATCTCCTCCTCTCCTAAATGACCACCCATGACTGTGGCTTCAGCACTGTCAACTGCTGAGATTCCAAATGTCACCAGTCATAGCTTTTCCTATTGCTTCTCCAAATCACACATCCAGCTGCTGGCTTGATGTCCTCATCCTAATGTCTAATATGATTTCCAATCTTTGCATGTCCCCAAAGGACTTGTTTATCCTCTCATTCCCAACTGTGTTTCTTCTCTCAGGCATTTGCATCTCAGCAAAGAACAGTGTCACCAGCCAGTTGACATTCTTTTTCTAGACCCCCTGCATCTCACCCACTAGCATGGTCTGCTGTTCCTGTCAAAGTCATATTCTAATTCGTCTACTTCCCACGGCCTCTGCCCAGCACCCAGAGCATCTGAACCTCCATAATCGTTAGCTACCATCCTCTGCTGACAGGTGTCTTTGCTTCCTGATCCTTCATCAACTCAGACTTCTTCTCTACCCAGAAGCTGATGTGGTCTCTCAGCCCATCTTGTGGACTCCTTCTGCCTTTTCTGTCTCTCTGTGATGTTCTCAAGTGTTCAAATGGCAGAGCCTTTGAATATTCTCTTTTCTCTTTGTCAACTCTTCCATGGTACCTCACATAGCTGGGAAGTTGTACTCTCCGGGGTCTCAGAGCAAAGAGTAAATCTCCAATGACAATCTATTAACCCACTATCCAATGCAGCCATCCCTCTGTTGCAGTACCTCGTTCATTTTTCTTTGGATTATGTCTCAACACTAAATGATTTTCAGCTGTGTGCTTAATTATACACTGCAAATCTCCTCCAGTAGCATAAGAAATTACAAAGATAGGGAACTTTTCAATCTTATTTGCCACTATATAAGCTTCATACACTGTAGGTACTAAAAAATTTTGTCTCACTGACTAAAAGACCAACTCATATGATAACACAAAATCATCAGAGTTTACCAAACATATGCACCTCAATCTGTTTTACTTTGAGAAGGGTCTGATTGGTGTCCTGATTACCAAGAACCTTGAGATGGTGCATTCTGTGAGTCACATGGAATGGTGGCAGGGCTGAGCTGTTCCTGCTGCCACAAAACCCAGGCTGTGTGCTAACAGTAGGATGTCTGATATTGCTCTCTTCCTTGGTGCTACTGATAGTCAATGTAGCAGCAGTTATCAATACTGTTCAGTTCTTGGTTTGCTAGAGAGCAGGTCCATCTCATAGGCAGCAAGAAGACCCTACACTGGCCCTTTGACTATGAGGAGCCCAGCATCCCTCCTCAGAATCCAAGGGAGGGGCTTAGGATAGATGCTATAGATGACATATTCTACACTTAACTCTGTAGTTATGGCTTGGGAATGTTTCTTTGTGAATGTGTGAGCCAAGGCACTGCTTGTAGTTCTTTAGTTCTTGAAGCCCAGATCCAAGAAGGCCAGCAGTAAGTGAAACACAAGAGAGAGAAATTTATTCTCATCAGTCTATAGGTAGTGCACTGCTCAGGATTGGAGACAGCACTGGACTGCTCAATGTGGCTTCAAGACAGTGATGGTCCAAGAGTAGGGAAGTCTGCTCTTTCCATCTCTGCACTATAGGAATTTTGTACAGAATAATTGCAAGATTCTTCAATTCAAGGGCAGAGTAAGTCAGCTGCAACACTGGACTGTGTCAGAATCCTTAGACTCCTGGAGACCTGGGAAAGAAAGCATCAAAAGCAGAAAATAGGAAGCCACTGGCTGGGGAGTCTCAGCCCTATCTCCAGTGGGATTCCAACATAGTCCATGACATAACACCAGGTAATATATGTAAAAATAATTGGATTTTTTTCTATAGCCATATGTAAGCTTTAATATGGCTATACCACTAAACAGGCTTGCCAGCATTCTGAGCTTTTGTAGGCCTTCTAGTATCCACAGCCATATTTAAGGTAAATGCCTCCAGGTGGTCACTGACGTCCACCCATGATTTCCCTCACTTTTTTTTCCAGTTGGAATGCAACACCATTGGTTTTCTTCCTCTATTTAGACTGGCTTCTTTCAGCGGGAGGTGAGTTTACCTTGAGAGACTTGCTAGCCAAGTCTGTAGATAACTTTGGTTGTTGCAATGTATGGGATGCATGTTCCTCTATGCATCCAGGGATGCTGCTAGATATCTCATGATACAAGGGATGATAAGCCCAGCCCCCCACAATTATCTTGTATAAAATGCCAATAGTACAGAGATGGAGAAACCTTGACTTACAATGTACACAATCTCCCTTCTGTTCCATCTCTAATTCAGAGTGCAAGAAGAGAGATCTGTGTCACTGGGCCAGTTGGTAGACAGTTCATCTTGTGAGTTACTTTAATCGAGAGTGGTTTAACCAACTACTCCATTTCTTTTGTATTTAGGGCTGGGGCATGCCATGGAAGAGTCTGTTGTACTCTTTTCCTTTATCCATTTTCCATTCTGTTGGGCTAATGTTCCTTTATATTGCAGTCAGTCCCACCAGACTCTTGGAAGGCTGTACACTGGCTATATTAAAAAGCCTCCAGTACATATTTCTTAGGAAGTTCAGTCTCACCAAAGACACAAAGCCATTTGCAAGGGTTACTTTAAAAGGCTTTTTTTATGGCTACTATTAACAAAATTATGTGCTCAATGTTTTTGGAGCATCAGAAAAGAAATAAATGTAGAATTCTTATTGTGAAATGCTCA
This sequence comes from Sigmodon hispidus, assembly GCA_004025045.1. NCBI lineage: Eukaryota > Metazoa > Chordata > Mammalia > Rodentia > Cricetidae > Sigmodon > Sigmodon hispidus. The sequence goes on from PVIH01004243.1 coordinate 39,490, forward strand.
CAATAACCCACTGTCCCAATAAAACAAGCACTTGAGGCTACTCAAGTATGATTAAAACTGTCTGGTTTCATTGGGAGAAAAATTTACAAAGAAACATGATTTCAGAAGAGCAGGCCAAGCTCTCATACTAAATAACCACGATCCTGCAATCAGGGGGACCATCACTCACTTACCTGCTGCTAACTCTGTGACCAGTGTTGTCAGAGCTGGTCATATCTGACTATTTGGTTTACTTCCCATCATCACAAGCTTTGATTTCTTTAAATTGCTAGGCATATAAGATTGTTTAGCTTTTATTCAGAGTGGTTAAGTTCTTGAAAAGTCTTATATTGACAAATGACACAGAACAGCTGTTATCTGCCGTCATTTGTCAAAGAGAGGCTCTGCAGAGATAGATGGTCAAATGTCTCAGAGCTGGGGGCACAGGTGGCTAGTGACGGCTTTTGTAGAGCTGCTCTACGAAGGCCCACTGAGTGGTCTCAACAATAGAAATGTATTGCTTTACAGCTCTGGAGTTTTGAGACTGAGGTATCAATAGAATTGGCTATTTTTAAGAGCTGTGAAGAATCCTGCCCATAGTCACCCAAGATTCTTGTGATTTATTGGAAATATGTGATGCCTCTATATCATGCCTGTCCAAATACCTCTACCTTGCCCTTTTCACAGTGTACAAGTCAGATTATCTAACTCTCCTCCAACTCTGCTGCATTCATGTCAACTTGTTAGAAATGTCAAAAACCATGCCTCCAAATCCACGTGTGCACCAAGGTTCTGAGAACTGGGACTTCAGCATGTGAGTTCTTGGAAGACACAATTCTAGTGAAGCCAGGAAAGATTTAGAGCACTTCCCTATTTAAAGACACAGGATTCCCCAATGCTTTCAAGTCATAGGACACTTTAGGTATGCTATCCTTCATAATCTGGTTTTCTATGGTGTCCCCTAGTATTAAAGCTATAGCTGGTGTGAGTCTTCAGAGCTTAACTTTAGCTGTTCTAGAAATGTCTGTCTCTACTATCAAGAGTCATCCTATCAATCAGTGTGCTCTTTCAGATGCATCTGAAAATTGTGCCAATGATGAACTCTTTTTATTTCACTTTCTTTAAAACTAAGAAGAAAATGGTAAGCGAGTTATAAGTAATTCCTTCACAGAATTGTGTGCTGTTCAACAAATATCTTAGTGCCCTGTTTGGAGAAGTGCAGACCCGTGTGCCAAGAGCCAGGGAGACAGATCATGCACATCTCATAACTGTCAGTTGGATTGCTGGAAAATAGACTGCTCCTCCAAAACCCAGTCTCAGTACATGAGAACCAGCTCCAAGGTTTTTTTGTGGCTGAAGAAGAAAGTATTCAGGATGGCACAAGAGCAGCTTGTTGGAAACCTACTAACAGAGTGTGGTCTTGACAGCAGCAAGGCTATATACAGATCTGTAATCAAGTTTTGACATAGATAATATACCAAGGTGTAAGCCCAAATAACAATTTCCCACTCTTTCCCTCTCCTTTCCTGGATTTCTTTTCCCATACATGTCAGCTTTCATGTTTGCCCTTTGCCTTCTATCGTTCTGTGGAGGTGACAAGAGAGAAGGAAAGAGACAAGAGCTCCTACGTGTGACTGTCACCTCTTTTGTCCTGATTTGGGGAGAATGAGGCCTGTGCTCGAATATGTTGAGTACACCCCTCCAGCACAGACTTTTTTCTGACAGGGCCTTGTCAGTTGTGTATCAGAACTGAGAGCCATGTAATACTGTGGGTTCCATCCTTATATTTATAAGCATTCCATACAAAGCCAACACATTTTTGGAAAGATAGTCACAGTGACACACACAGACACAGACACAGACACAGACACACACACACACACACACACACACACACACACACACAGAGAGAGAGAGAGAGAGAGAGAGAGAGAGAGAGAGAGAGAGAGAGAGAACCTTTTTCAGATTCTGGATCTGCACTGGCCCTGGTTCTTCTCCACAATGACCCATTGACATCACTCATGAGATGCTGTGACTGTGGAAGTCCATGCTATGATCTGGGGTTGGATGTTTTTTCCCCCTACATGCCGAAGCCCCTACTCAGGAACCAGGCTACCACAGTGATTTTTTTTAGCACAACAATAATAATAGATTTAAATATTCTAAACTACTCAAAGAAAGAAATCTAAGGTTAGGTGGGTACCAAAAAGGTAACTTGTCTGCTCCCCACTAATTGACTATGTGTAGCCTTGTGGTATAAATACAGAAAGGTACTGTACCACTTTGAGGAAGTTTCTTAACCTCTCTGAGTATGTGTGCGTGTGTATGTAAGTATGTATATGTATATGTATATATATATATATATATAGAGAGAGAGAGGGGGGGGAGAATAGTTAAATGTAACTACATGTTATGACTATGATTATGAAGACTCAGGCAAGTTGCTTTGCTTCTTGGAGACACCATTCTTCTCCCAAATAAAGATCACAGTTGTCACTTGGTGTCACCCAATGAGAGTATAAAATCCATCAAGGGCTCTTGGATGGGTCTTGTGTAAAAGCTTTTCTGCGAAGTGAAAAATAGCTGTTTATTCAAAGAAGCCGTGCTACGCTTTACCATAAAATATTTGTTTTCCTGATAACTCATTAATAAAACCAGTGCTGTGTGTGTACACTTTCAAATGTCCCGATTCATTATTTTAAGTGTCTCTTTATCAAGTGAAAACATCTGTGTTGAACCAACTCCGCTTCAGTGCTTGTCACCCTGACAGAAGCATTTGTCAGGTCCACAATAAATCTCTTTCGCTGTCTGCATACGCTTAAGATGCTGGGCAATTAACTAGCGAGCAAAGACACTACTGTAGCACAAAAGACAGCCACCAGGACCGCGGAAGCTTCTCCTGGGTTCCCAAAGACTTCCTGCTACTTTTGCGCTTCACTTTTAAATGCAAGGATTCAATCCTGAGTTTCAACCTGAACCATTCCTAAAGTGAGATCTAGCTTAAAACCATATACAGCCCTGGCTGTCAGGTTGCTTCAGAGAAATGATAAATGTGTTGAAGCCTGACTCATTGTGTATGCTTCAGAACAACGCAGATATCGTCCTCTGACAACCCCCTCCAAACAACACAAAAATCAGACAGCAACAGATAAGAAGCAGGACCAGAGAGCTTCTGGAATAGCAACTAGCAAGCCCATATACGTTTATGACAGAATGGACAATTGCACTGCTCCCCCTACACACACATTTGCACATGGGGAGGGAGCAGAGATACAGAGAAGTAAAGAAAGAGCTTTCAAACAAGCGGAGGTCAGCATGGTCCCTTCCTGCTTAAAGAAGCCAGTGAAGACTGGAGTCCTGGGAACCATCATTTGGAGACTGTGACTTGTCCCCCGGTGTGCACACCTGTGTGACTCTGTGTGTATCTGTATGACTTATAAAACCTGTGCAAAGGATAGCATGTCACTTTCAAGAGGAAGTTATAAATGACTTGTCTTGGTTGCTGTTACTTTTTATTGGACTACTTGTTCTGAGAAATCAGCTGCCATCATGTGAGCAGCCTGGGGGAGGGGCCAATGCAGCAAAACTGCAGCCTTCCCTCAGCGTGCAACCCCTCAGGCCAGACATCAACACAAATTCCTAAATGACATGGACCCCAATCAACAGACATAAAGCATTCCTAGATTCCTGACTCTGGAACTATGTGCAATTATAAATACTTGTCGCTATATGCTGTAAGTCTGTGGATAATCTTTATATAGTGGTGGAGATCCAGTATGTCCACTGTGGCAATACTTGGCAGTTTGAATTATTCAATTTCTGCTCAAACATTTTTCTGCCCAGACTTAACTGGGTAGATCATCCTATCAAGAGCCTTTGATAGCTTATCATTCTATGGATGCCCCTTCAAGCTCTTCATGTTTAAAATCTCAAGACTGTACACTGAAATAATTTTTTTATGGTTGAGGCCAAAATTCTTGTTATTTAAAGTATCTGCAAATGAATTAAGGGTTTCTGGGGTGCACAGCTAATCATAAGGATCATAGGCTAAGGGGGCATACTGAGTGGAAAATGAATGGAGCCTTCTCCCTTGTGGCCTTTCATGACTGCTATGGAACATCAATTCCATTTTTACCTCATGCCTGATGGACCAGAAAAACTTTACAGCAGTGGTTCTCAACCTTCCTAGCCCTGTGACCCTTTTATTGCAGGTCCTCATGTTGTGGTGACTACCAAAAATAAATTATTTTGTTATTGTTATGAATCGTAATATAAATATCTGATATGCAACCCCAAAGGACTCTCAACCCAGAAGTTGAGAACCACCCCTGTGGAGTCTCCAGGACATACTGTATCAGAAGTCAGACATGTGACTCAACATCATTGACTTTTTGGTTTCTCGTCTACCTTTTTATGAATTTTTAAACATGTCAACAAAACAATCTTAAACCAGTAAGTAGTTATAGGAATAACAAACCAGTAAGAACCAATCCCAATTATACTGCTGCTTTCTAAAGAAAGTGACCCAAACGTGTGGTGATGGGACAAGCATTCTCTCAGAAAGTTTGCGAGACTCTCAAGGGTTGTGAAAAGAATTTGCTGGGCACCACCCTCCAAGCTATGATTTGCCATATAAAGAATAAAACTGAGTAAACTGACTTCTAGAAAGTTTCAAAAGGGTGGAGATGTAGTCATATCTAAAGCACTTGCCTTGCTCACACAAGGCTCTGGGTTGGATCCCCAGCACTTTAAAACACAACCACTTGTTAAAAAAAAAAATCACTACAAACTGCCAACCATTCTCTGAGGCTTGAATATAGGATCACGAATTCAAAGACATTTAATAACCCCCCAGAGAGCAACAGAGAGGACAGGGTCACATTATGCAGTGGTAGTCTGCAAAGTGCATTCGTGGTTCCAAAGCCTTTTTTTAGAAAACAAATAACAAAAAAAAAAATCCCAAACCTTTATTTGAAACATTGTGGAGGACATGGGAAGTCTGACACCCTGTCCCAGACTTGGGACACAGTTGGAACCAGAGTTCACTCCAGCAGTACAACACACTCTAAAAGAACTATAGAATTTCATGTTATGCCAGATCTATAAGTCATCCTCAACTTTTTCTCTCCCTAATCACTTTCAGAAAGGCTACAAAAATTAATTATTATAGCATTTTACTTTCCAGTGTACATTGGAAGTAAGTTGATGTTGTCCTCTGGAAAAGAGGGTAGGACATCTTCAAAGAGCTGGCTAGCTATGCAGAACAGACCCCACTGTTCTTTCAAACTCACTCTCCATTCTATTCTGCCTTCTGTGTCCACAGATGACTTCTGGGGACTTTGTGACCTGGGCATATGTGACATGATGGGAGATAGTGATAGGGAAGGGGGACTTGAGTCCTGATCGACAGTGCCCATGCTCCCCTGAGTCCACAACTCTTATTTGATGATTGCCTCCTAATGTTTATTAGAGTAACTTTTCCCTAAAAGCCACTGCTGGGCTGGCATCTTCATGTCTAAGGATGTAGATGGCTTTTGGTCTTCCCATTTCTAGCCTGTCTCTCTTAACTCTGATCATCCCTCAGCAGTTACTCTCATTAGCCTGGAGTTTCGGTCCCTTTTTAAAGTGTATCTTATGATATACTTTGCTTTCCCAGAGCCTATTAAATCCAATGCTTTATTGCTCAACAGGTAGACCCTTTTTTTTTTTAAACAGGCCAAAACAGTTCCTTTATTTACAGAATGGTATTTACTGCATACAGATGACCATTCCCACCACACTTTCTCTTTTTTGTCTAATTAAAAAGAAGGATCCAATTTCAACCTAGTAAAATTACATATAAAAAAACAGCTATCAAGAAAGAGTTAGAGTTAGAATGTCTACTCTGTTTGTGTTTAACAAAATTAAAGAAAATATACTATTGTCTAGCTTATCCTTGTGAGTCTGAAGTTTCATATCTAATATACTTTTTAAAATAATTAAGAAAAAACTATACCTATTATTATTAAACCTTCAACTACATTGAACAACACAGAAAGATACAATATTACCCAAATAAATAGGAAGTGCAAGTAACTCCCAAAATCTAGAAATGACAGAGATGACACCTGTCTGCTTGGACAGTCACTCAAATTTCCTTTGTAACTGTGAAGCATTGATTTTCAGCCTATAGGCCCAGAGTTTCTGGCATACTTTTCAGTGATGCAGGAAATCTGGCATAGTCCATCAGTCATTTCTCCTTATATCCTGAAGGATGGTTGACAATTTTCTCTGCAGAGCAGGAACCTGAAAGACCATCTCGGCTTGTTCTGCCAAAGTTCAGAGGCCTTTTCTAGGGAACCTGCATGTTCAGTTTATACAGCATACTGTTAAGCAAGACTCTATTAGTAGTGAAGTTATACAGTCTACTCAGCAGCCCCCACACATATAGGAAAATGGGCAATTTGTCTTTCAGGAAAACCCAAACACTAAACATTGCTTTAATTACAGAATTAACATTTTTATCTGACTGCTGGTCAATTATTCAATTCTAGAGTCAGAATTTAGCTTGCTCAGAGGGAAGCCAAACAATCACAATATTGACTTTATTTTGAAGAATCCTCCAGAGAGGTTCGGAATTGCTAATTCTTGTTATCAAAAGATGCTGCATCCAACAGCTTCAGGAAGCTGTGATGGAAGTTGCTGAATAAGTGACTTGTTATGACACTGCAGGGAATATAAGCCAGGATGAAGTTACACATACTTAACACCTCTACACAATTGTTTAGGAGTCTCAGGTTGTCAGTGACACATAGCGACAAGTGTCAATGCCAGTTCCATGGGGTTCTAGTGATGAAAACTGCCATGGGTAAATACAATGGAACTTGAAGATCTCTATAAACTGGTCTGCTGGTGACATCATGAAGGACCCTCACTAGGAATGATGATGATTCAGTGCCATATCTATGGGAAGAAGGTAAGAAACGCCCTGGGTCATATGCAAAACCATGAATGAAAGACTAAAAATTAGCAGGTCCCAGTCATGGTACAAAGCCATTTGACCCAAAGAATACTTTCGTTTTTAGAAAATGATTATCAACACAGAATTTGGGAGTTTTTTTAATATAAATAAAAAATTCTCATTGATTAAATAATGGAAATAGTCATGGTTAAACTAAGGAACTAAGGGATTAGAAGTATTTAGTGTTACTGTACCCTAGAGACATGTTAGTCATGGATCTGGTGATAGACATGCAGCTATTGAAGAGACACAGAAAATGTACTTCTAGGTCAGTCTGACATTCAGTGACTACATTAACTATGGCTTCAACGTTCCTAAGGAATGGCTGTGACCAAGCACATTACTTTCCCTCTCACTAAGAGAAAAAGCCATTTAGCATGTAGAGTCCTGTAGGATGCTGAGAATCCCAGTTGTGAACCAGGGGTTACTCAAGTACTTTTCTTTCCCAATGAAAGTAAAAGTAACAGTGACCTTGAAGTGTCCCTATGAAAACTAGGCATTTTAGGTAGTAGGCCTGTACCACTGACCTCCATGTATGAGATCTCAGTGACGGATGAGACCTGGCTTGAGCAGAACCAAACAATGAGATGTAAGAAATGATATTGATTTGTTATATTTCTCAAAAGGTTAGCCAGCGGGGTTCATGTGCTCCCTTTTTCATGAATTTAACAATGTGATTCAGTGAGGCTGAAGCATCCTGAGGATCTTCTCTATCTCTCTCTCCCCTTTGCCTTATAGTTTACACATGTAAACTACATACATACTTTGCTGCTACCACCACTTCCATTGCCAAAACCCAGAAGTTTATAGAGAAAAAGACATGTGTTTAAATATAGAATATTTTATTGCTTACCTCAGGTCTTGAGTTCTAAATCTCCAAGGTCCAATCCACACTCACCACAACTTTTCATTATAAATAACATTAACAACAGCTAACAGTCACTGAGCAAGGCATATGGTTCTGGGCCAGGTAGAGGTATACATCACTTTAAAAAATATCTTCATTTAATTCTCATGACAACCTTGGAGGTAAGCACAATCATTGTCTGAATCTTAGGAATGAGGAAACTGGAGAAGAGAATGTCTAGGTTGTAAAACAGAATTCCTTGGAGATTATAAATGGTGACCTTGTCCAGTCAACCCGTAAAGGAATGTCTGATAGTCCAAAAGCCTTGGGTAAACAATTTCAGGAAGTAGTGACTGCAGGAGCAATACTTAGCACATCCTACAGCTGTAACAATGTCCCCATTCCTAAGGTTCTTACCCTGCTCCCTTGCAGCCAGCTTTTTCCACGGCAGACCCCTCCATTTCCTGTGCATGAGAGGCTGCCCCTTGCTGTCTTTACTAACACAGACAATTCCACCTGTTGAAGGTCAGACTCTGATCTCTCTGCCTTCTGTCTCTTTATATTTCCTCAGAAATCTGACAGTGGATTAGGACTCCAGCCTCTGCCAATCAAAATTCATTGTCCAGTCATATAGCTACGAGGAAACGGACCCAGAGTCCTTCATCATACAGCTACAATGGAAAGAACCCAGTCAACATCTTAATGCACACATAGTTCTCAGCTGCTGTAAGAACACTGCTTGGTCAGCACTTCCTTTTCAGCTCTGGGGAATCCTGAGATGAGGATCACTTAACCCATATCCTGACTCCTAATCTATAGAAACTATGAGATAATAACTATACAATAGCACAAACCATCCAGTTTTTGTCCCAACAGCCATGGGACACAAGGACAGAAACAATGGAACCAGGATGATGTCTTCTGCCCAGAACAGAAATGTCTAATTTGTTTTTCAACTGATAGTAACTCCTGGGGAAGCAAAAGAAAAATGCACCTCCCATCAAAACAGCTGATTTATTTCTAGACAGTAAGTGTCCAGGGAACCCATATGTGCCTGACAGTCAGTTTAGTGGAGGTAGGATTTCTCTCCTAGACACTGAGAAGACACTGGCCATTGTATCTGTCCAAAGAGAGACAGCCATTACAAACAAGGAGCTGTAGTATGGAATGTTCTAGAAAGGCCACATATATGGGATTGTCTGAAACCTGCAGAGGGAGGAAGTATGGGAGTAGACATCAAGTAAGACACATTTTTTATTTAGGTCATCCAGGATGAGGAAGAGTAACCTAGGCCAAGGAAGGAGATTTGAGCAGGTTGTGCAAACCACCAACACCATCCAGATTAGCACTGCACACAGAGGCTCATATGTTCTCCAGGGTTTGTGGGAAGGGTGTGAGTGTGGGGAAGGAGAGAGAAGAGAAGAGAGGATATTACTGCTGAACCATGTGGATGTAGCCCCCGATTTCTGTTAGACAGAATGTCAACTTGAGTGTTGCTTCCAACTGCCTTGCTGTTATCCTAGGGGAAGGGAACAGACTAACATTACTTTTCTTTAATGAGGATCACAAGGACCTAGGGCCTCTATATAGAGTTCTCTCTGATAGAATGTAAATGGTACACCATACAAATGCACCTGATGCCATTAGTCCCTGGAAAGATGCAGATGAAAACCACAGCCACGAAACAGCAGGTAGACAGCATCAATTACAACAGAGCATGCTGGACCTCTCATACATTTTGGAAGGAGTGAGAAATGACAATCTCTTTGGAAAGGGTTTGGTCTTTTAACTAAATTAAACATATGTCTACTTTGTAGACTACCAATTCTACTCCACCATGATAAACTCTGTCCCCAAAGTAAAACATATTTATAAAAAGACTTGCACTGGATTACAGAAGTTTAATCCATTGTAGCCAAAACAAAAAGCAAGCAACAGACAAACACAAAATGGAAAGAAAGTATATGAAACTGGACAGAGCCCAGGCATCTATCACCGGCAGAACAGAGAAATAAACTATACTGCAATAGGGTATTTCCCCATACTGAAAACAGAACAATTGTATGTTAAGAATCACATAGGGTCTAATCTTTTAGCGTACTGTAAGCTACCTGTAGAATCCACCATATTTTAATCTATACTGGTAGAGGACACAGTATTCCTGCGTCAGAGACAAATGACTTTTCTCTAGGCACAGCTTCAATGGTTGTCACAGGGGACAATTTCTTAAGTTGCCATTCCAGTGAAGAGGGTCCTAACTTACCAAACTGCAACTTTGTAGTCAGTGGTAAACATGCTTGCCCTTTGCTCCTCTAGGAGGCAGCATCTGTGTATTGCAAAGCCCTTCACCACACACATATCCTTGAGAAATGTTTCTGCCAAGGGCTCTATTTGTATCTCAGCGAGCAAGATGTGCAGAAATTCTACAGGTGGCAAATCAGTTATGCACAAAAATTCTTGAACAATGTTTTCTGTTGTGGCAGAGAACTCTGTGAGAGAACTTTGGTTTACATAGGTGTACAGGTGTGTGGATTTGTCAAAACTCAGTGAAAGTACACTTAAAGTTTGCTCATTGCTCATTTCATTTTTAGTAAGTTGACATAAAGCTTTGTAGGCAGATATTCGGACTAGTTAATTATATGATTTAGAGTGGTTCCCAGGGTGCTGGGTTAAGTTCTCCACAGGATGCTCACCTCTTACCTGTAGAGGTGCACATGGCCCTTAGGGCAACTATGTTTGTAGGGTGAGAAGTTTTAGACTGCAACAATGCTAATTTAGAAAGGAAGTGTGCTGTTGCCTGTAATTTGTGTTAGAAAGTACCAAAAGTAAGCCTGGAGAATGGATAGATGAAGAGAGGAGGAGATGGGTGCCTATGCACCCAGCAAGTACAATAAGATGTTCATGGTGAAAATCTAGGTGGTGTATATACAAGTATTCTATGTAAAATTCAGTTTGGTGCTTGTTTGAAAATAGTCACAATTAAGATAACTCAGAACAGTGATAGTGTGAATTGAGTGTGAGCTGGTTGACTAGCCTGGATGCCTGAGCATGAATCCAGCTTCTCCAGGGAAGAGATGAGTGGAGCAGGTACTTGATCTCACCATATCTCAATGTCCTTGTCTCTCACATTGAAAAATATAGCGTCTATTAATTAACTGTGGGGTAGGAGTACCCCACCTTGTCAGTACATTCAGGTGCCAGAATGTCGTACTACCTGGGCCCCAACTGAACATTCAGGTTGGAAAGATGTCTATGGGAAAACCCAAACCAAAACCAGGAGATCTTTAGATAACTTCTATCTTCTCATATAAAGAATGCCTGATTTCTCTATGAAAATATAGTTAAAACTATTGTTTGAAGGCTCTCAATGTCAAAGTATGATATTATTTTTCCCTAGAAATACAATCATATAGTCAGGTGCGGCCTCACAGAAAGAGCATGTTTTGGCTAGAAATGGACAGTTATAGTGAATCTTCTTTGGCAATGATATGCATTTCCTGTAAGGGAAAAAAATCATCTTTTTCCATGCTAATGTTTTAAAGCTTGCCTCAGTTTATTTGGAATGGGAATACTTCCAGAGTGATTCAGTTCTTGATTGTCGTAAACAAAGCTTGCCAATAGCCTCTTCCTCTCTTTAGTTCCTCAATCTCTTTAATTCAGGTCATCATTAAAATTGCATTTGCTGTTCAGGCCACTTAACAAGAACAAGAACTTTTTTTTCATTATTAAATTCATTTATTTATTTAACATCTTAGTTGCAGTTCCCCCTTCTCCCTTCCCCTAATTCCACCATTCCCCCCCAATCCACTCCTTCTTTTTTTCTGTTTAGGAGAGGGCAGGTCTCCCATAAGTGTCAACAAAATATTACACATTAAGTTGCAGGAGACTACACATTGCCCTTGTATTAAAGCTGAGTGAGGTGACCCAGTGTGAGGACTGGGGACCCCAAAGCCTGAAGCAAGCACTTTTGATCCATACACTAACCTTTAAATTTGCTTGTTAAAAATCTGTCTTCAGAAATGTTTTCCTTATAAACTCCTCACTGCTGTATTCTGGCCAATAAAATTCTTACAGTCTGATGCTCCCTGAACTCAGAAATCAGAAGACCTCCAAATTCCATTTGAAATTCATGTGTAGGAAGAGTTAGTAACCTCACAAGAGAGTGTCTGAGTAGATCTCCAACACATAAAATGTGTGACCCTCTGTGCGATGATGCCCAGGTTTTCTGACCAAGGTTTATTTTCAGCTCTCTATGTTTGAGATGGGCAAGTTTACCAGAAACCCGAGTTCCAAGGAAATAACTTCCAAGTGAGTGATCAACTTATTTAACTTCCAGAATTAAATTTGGTGCAGTGAGGAAGTATTTATTCCTACAGCTCTGGACTAGTTCTTTTTTAAAACCTACAGAGAGTTGGAGAAACATAGAAATGTCTTAATGTTACTAAAGAGGCAGTTTCTTACTTGTCCCATATCTTGAAATTAATTCCTACAGCTATTTATGCCACATGAGCTATCCCTGGACCTATACTTGAAAGGATGCTATTTCTACGCATGAGCCATTCAGGGAAGTTCTTAAAATTTTCAGAAAAAAAAAAATCAATTTAGTTCAGCTGGCCCAATAACCAAAAGCTATGAGAAACCTTCAGTTATCTTGGTACCAGCTTTCAGCTTCCTCTTTGAACTCTCCTGCCTTGGAACAGCATTGCCTAGCATGTGAACCCTTTCTGATTGCTTTTGACATGGGCTGCAGGCAGGTGAGCATGTAGTTAGATGTGAATCTGAAATCAAACTTTTACAATGACATTGATCTTCCTCCAAAAGCCAAAGGGAGAGATTCATTTACTTTGTCTTGTGTCATATATTCTGGCAGGGGATGGAACTGTAGATCAAATTTAGGACTGTGAAATGTAGATCCCACAACAATATAATGAGAAAATAATCACTAAAGCAGTTGTCCAATGAAATTTCTGATTTATTAGAAATGCTTCCTGCCTGTCTAGCTAGCAATAGATAACTTATTCTCTTTTCAGAATCTCCTCACTTCTTCCCTCCAGACAGGAGTTACCACCTCCTCCCATGAAACAACTGGATTGCTTCTCTCTCCTAATTCATATCACATATAATCTCCAATGTCTCAGAACATGAGAGCATTGAGATGGAGCATTTGAGGTCAGTAAGTGAGAACCAGAGCATTAAGGTAGAGCCTAACTAGTGTAACCAATGTCCCCGAGAAGAAAGGATTGGGCCGAGCACAGAGAGGCCATGTGAAGTCAACAGAAGCTAAGCCAGACATTCACACATTGAGACGGGAAGACTTCAACCCTGCTGATACTTTGGTCTTGGATTTTTGGCTTCTAGAACTGAAAATAAATGCCTGTTGTATAAGCCATCTTGTTTGTAATGCTTTGTAATGATACCCATGACAAGATAATATAAAGTTTCTTTTTTTAATTAATTTTTATTTACATTTTCTATCTTGTTTTGGTGGGGGGAGAGCACAGTGTGCCAGGTGTACCTGTGGAGTAGAGAGAATCAACTTTAGATTCTCTAATATGCAGGTCCCAGAGGTCAGGCTTAGTGTCCTAGCGTCAACTGAGCCATCTTGCTAGTCCTTTTTACAAGATTTTATTGGTTGAACATCTACATCCCAAACTAGAGGTAGGAGAAAATGGATCAACATATACAACTGCAGTGGTACCAAGGGGAGGTAGATAGTACTTGAGTTATGATTTGAGAATTTATTTTTAATCAGCAACTGGACTTGTCTAAATATGTTACCTGGGACATGAGATGTAGTTCACTTGGTGGAGTTCTTGACTAGCATGCAAGGAAGTTCAGAGTCATTTTTAAATAGGTAGCAAGTTAGAACCCAGCCTGAGATGCATGAAACTATGTCTCATAAAATAAAATAACCAAAAGAATGAAATTACATGTAGCATTTTTTCTAGTAGGTAGCCCTTGTCTGTCCTGTTCCAAACATAAAATGTATTCTTCATTCCAAGCATTATTTTTACTTTCTAGCATGCAATAAGGTCATTGCAATTGCAGGCTTTACATACTTGTCTCCTTCATAGCTATGTGCCAGCAGAATCAACTCTTCCTTCTCTGTGGAGCCAACTCCTGCTGTATTCCTTTATCATTCAGTCAAAAAAGAGCCCCTCCTAGAAGACAGAGGAGCCCCTACAAGACAGAGGAGCCCCCACAAGACAGAGGAGCCCCTCCTACAAGGGGAATGCCTTGGCAGGTATTGACTTTCAACACCTTGTGGTTTATTCTCTCTCTCTCTCTTTTTTTTTTTTTTTTTTTTTTTTTTGGTACAGACTATCAAGAACCAATGAACTAGTACTGAGGTGACCCTTCTTGTAGGAAGGGGAATTTCATTAACATAGAGAAATGTCATTTCTGAAGAATATAAAGAGAGAACCTTAATTTGGGGCAATGATTTCAATACCTCATAGAGATCATGTGTACTCATGTTTAAAATATGACAATAGTAGATGGAATGTCACACTGAAAAATATGGAGTCATTGATATGTTTTGCTCCAAGAGAAGGTGGTTCTGGGTGCATATTAGAGTCTCCTGAGGAATGTTTAGAGGATTCTCATGGCCTTCACTTGGAGCCTGAGTTAGATGGTATGGAGTGAGGTGCATTACTTGGCATTTCCAAAATATATCAGGAATTTAATGCTGGAACTAGGGAAGGGGCTGGTGGTGGAAAAGAGACACAGAGATTCTAAAGACTGAGAGATAGTTGGAGGACAAAAGACATTGCTTTATTTTTGTTCCTAACTACTGTGTTTAGACATGTGGGACCCATCATTGCCTTTGAAAGCAAAACTTGGAATAAATTAGGTTTGATTGCAGCTAAGAGCATCGTATTACATCCTTGGAAAACAACTCAAATTGTTGCATTGCGAATGGATGTTATCTTTAACTACAGCATCATCGTGAGACAGCTTTATAAATTACAGGGTACAATGGGTTATTTCGATGAGATTGTGGGTTCTTTGTATTGCTTACTCAGACAGGGATAATAACAGAATACTGTTGTGTATGTTTATCATTTCAATTGAAGAAGCCCTTAAGGATGAACAAGGAGAAATTAATGGTGATTGCATCTCCAGAGTGTGTTTGCTTCCTAATGAAGTTGACATCACCTCAACTGCAGTTAGATGTCCAGGTGAGCAAGATTCCATCTAGAAGTAACCAGTAACCCACCCTTTAACTACAGCCCAGCATGTGCTGGCCCTTCTGCCTACCTACTGAGATAAATTTGTTGATTTCATTGAGTTGTTCAAATAATAAATATGTAAACAACTCAAGTAGGATTGCAAATTGTTATAAAAGGATCTCCATTATTTTCCATTACAAGTGGATACAATCTTGTTCATTGAAAATTCTAATTGGTAACAAGAAGAACATTAAAATAGATTAAAATAGTCCTGTGGGCAAACAATTGCTGCCGAGACGGGGAGGGTCAGTATTCTTTAAGGGTGTGATACCTAGTAAGTAGACGTTGCTTCATTAGAAGGCCCACGCTTAAAGCTATTTTGGTGGCACAAATCACTCTATCGGCTTTAAAGGTAATAATAAATAAGTAGACAGGATATTAAATTGGGTTGATGAGAGGAGGTGGGGTGGATATTGAAGCAGTTAGGGGAGGGGGTTGAATATGATCATGATACTTTGTATGAAAATTTCAAAGAATAAAAACAATTTTAGAAAATAAAAATAAAATACTTTGTAATTACATCATACAGTTTTTCAATTAAATAATATAATAAACTATTTTCTTTAGTAGCTAATGGACTAATAGGTTATGAGCAGTCAAAGTATTGTTCATTCATGGGCTAAAATAATGACATAAAGTACAATAAAGTTTAGGCCAAACATACTACTTTAGTATCTAGTTTTCAATATTCAATGCTTTATTTATTTTCTCACAGTGTGCTTAATGATAAGATAATACAAAGCATTAAAGCCAGTGACTAGTGAGATAAAAACTAATATGTTATAGTTACTATAATGAAGGCTGTAGATTAAATGTCAAAAAGGTTTAAAGGAGAATTGGAAAACTTAATTCTAAAACATAAATATTTATATATATTAATATATTTAACAAGTTTAAGCATACAAATAAAGTCTATAACCCCATTAAAATAGTGCTATGACATTATATGAGGTTCAGCACTATGATGGCTAAAGAAACTTCACTTTATGCTAGGCATCCATCTTGGTACCCACTTGCCATATGTCTCTGACTCCAGCACTTGGGAAATAAGTTACCAGTAACTGTCATTCAGTGACCCCCACCCCAAAACATATAGCAGTTAGCATCTGCTGTGTTATAATATAACTAACTGCTTTTTTGCTTCCATAACCTGCATATGCAGACATTCAACAACTATTCTGAGGCCACCCTGACTACTTAATCTTGACAGAGTAGAACAGCCTTGGCTCTTTAATGCAGATATTAAAGGTCTTCTTGTGGTTTTTGCCTTTAAACATCCTTCCCTTACCCTCCTTTGCATACATGTTTCTGATTTGGCTCAGAGTTTGTGTAGTCCTGCTAGTTAGCTAGATCAAGTCTACGGTCTTTTCCCAGGGGTCACAAACTCCATAGTGTCACTAGGGAAAGTATCTGTGCATAGGGAAGTTGGCTTAGATAATGTTTAAGTTGCTATTACAATGGTAGCAATGCTTTCTTTATAGAGATATTAAATACAAATAACCAAAGAAGCCATAGTTTTTGTCTGTCCCCATCTTTTCCTACCCAAATATCCAGAATTTCACAATCAGTATTTTTCAAAATAGAATTCTTTCCCCTCTCTCGACAGCAAAGTGCTGGCTTCAGGGGACCTCAGTTACAATATTGTCTCCAAACAAATTAGATAATCTCACTCCATCACCAACTCCTTTCTCCTTACTCTAACTCACCCACCCATTCCTTCAAGTAATGTCTCCTAGTTTTTTTCTTGAGTCTCTCCCCCTGACCTTTAATTCACAGCCACTAGGTTACTTATATGTTTGTAGAATGCCAAGCATCTCCCAGGGGAGTGCTGTCCTAGCTGCTTGGCTAGTCTTAGGAATACAGCACAGTTAGATAAGAACAGCAGCCGGGACAAAAATCCCCTGTGCTGGAATCATTGCCTCATTCCCACCTCAGAAGCCATTTTCCGTCACATGAACAGATGAAGCCTATGAAGACAAGAATTGACTCCATCACTGTTGTGCCTAAGATTGTTCTGAGGCTACTTAGCACACACGTCTTGGTATTCTAGCCAATTTATCTCAGTCCAAACTAGAGAATTTCATATTTTTTTCAGTTACACACTCTACTTCCTCTTTAAAAATATCCTTCTGTACTCCATGTTTTAAAAACAATTCTATCAAAAATCCAAAGTGTAAACTTACAATGCCAATCCAGTTAAACCCTCATCCTTTGGGAAGAGTAGATGGTGCTTCCCTCCTAGGACTCACCTCTTCCAGTGGGCAATAAATATCAAGGACCTACTGTGTGCTTTAACATAGTATCAGAAAAGAGATAGGACCGTATTTTTGTGGAAGTAATATTCAAATTGTGTGATAGTCAATAAACAGAAAGAACGGTCCTTCTGTGAGACGGGGACCAAAATCTAACAGGGACCCATGGAGCTGTGAATTGGAGACTCGAAAAGTGAGACAACTTTTTTGGGTTTTAAATTTACGTTCATTTCTTTGGGGTCCCTTAACAGTGGCCTACAAAAGGGCAATGGGATCTTATTTGTTAATGTACGTAATTTGTTAATTAACCATTAATGTTATTTATTAATGTACAGTGTCTGGCTTGTGGGAAGGAATCAATATATGTTCAATAAAAGAAATTAAGAAGGGAAAGGAGGGAATTGAGGAAGGAAGGGACAGAAGAGAGGTGGAGTGTGAAGGGGGGCAGGGAGGAAGGAGGGGAAGGAAGGAAAAGAGGGTGAAGCCAGGGTTGAGGAAGGGGAAAGAACCTGTGTAGCTCAGGTCTCAGAAACAAATCTAGAAATGCTTTGGCTGAGCAAACATTAATTATGGCTGTTTAATCATTTATGTGAACTGCTGGCCACTTACGTGTAATTGCTGTATTAGTTTTTCACCAATATAACAAGGGTTGCCTGCAAATAACTTACCTTGGTTTACAGCTCGCGCTCGCGCTCTCTCTCTCTCTCTCTCTCTCTCTCTCTCTCTCTCTCTCTCTCTCTCTCTTTCCTTCCTGAAAGTCAAATCCAAGGCCATTTATACGTTCTTTATCCACAAATCCTTGTGATGAGGTATGGTTTCTGTTTGCTCATACTGGAACACCACACCAACAAAGAGACACAGTTTACCTGAAGAGCCCTCACTGAGTAACTGAAGGCTGAGTGCCCGTCACTTTCTTAGTCGATTGCAAGCCTCCGCCTCCAGGTGGAGCCAGTGTGCTAGGAAGGCGTGGACGTGCAGCTGGGGTTGGTTGAATTAACGCTTCCACATAAGCCCATCACCCACACATCTGCTGCATTATACAACTTTCACTGTTTACCTATTTAAAATTTTTTAACATGGCAAAAAACAAAACCCCCAAGGAATCCCTATATGTTTCATTTTTCCGAAAGCTATTTGACTAATTAGCCTAATTAACAATGAGTATGAGAGAGTCCTTATTGTTTTTGCACACAATTCTGTCTGGAACTTATTGTATTTCTCTGTAAAAGAGTTGAAGTGATCAAATGAGTTGGTCCTTAAAGCTAATGTTTTGTTAGAGCTAAACTTTCTGCCGAACACAGTGGGTTCCAGAGTCTTTCCTTGGTCTGGGAAGTCTCACACTGGCAAACCTCGTCAGAAACCCTGCCAGGACCTGAGCACAGGCGAGACACAAATCTTTTCCCAAGAATTTTAACTTGCTTCACTTATGATAACTGAGCTGAGTCAAGCCAGAAATAAAACAGTTTCATATAGCCCAACTCCTTCAGGAAGCATGTATCATAGAAAAGTGAACACACAGAGACACAAAATCAAAGGGCATGGCCGCTTCCAGTCACCCATGAGGGAAACCAAGGGTATGTTTAGGACTGACCATGGGACGTGGTGGTTTAGGGTAAGGCATGATGACAGCATTTCTTGGGTACTGCCAAGAAGCATACTTGGTTTTCCTCAGTTTGGCTACTAAAGTGTGCATAGTTAAATCCCCTGATTACCAAATTGTTCCTTGAACTTTGTACAAACGGGTTCACTCTGTATATTTTGAATGTCTTGATTTCTTCATTTGATGTGATGTTGGTAAGATTCATGTAAACATTTTGTGAATTTTTAGTGAATTCATTTTTATTTTGTGAACATATCACAGCTGATTATTATTTTATCAATGGATATTTTACTTTTTTCATTTTTTACATTTTTGTGAACAAACACATATTCACCATGCACCTACTTTTAAAAGAATAAAACCCAGAAAACAAAACAAATCCCAATCCATGAGTTCCAGGGACTGACGTAGGTGTCCATGCTTGTGAGGCACTCATTTTGCTGACTGGGCTATCTCCTCAGGCCAACCTTTTCTCATTGTAAGTTAAACATCTCCAGCATTTGGTGTAGTGGAAGAAAGTCAGCTAAAATGATCTTTCATGACATTTTCTAGTTCTCATTGCTTTAGACGTTCATATAATTTGAACAGAAGTAATGTTGGGGCCACTTTTGCCTACACTTGATTTTCTTCCCAGGGTAGATGAAAACCTTAAACATTACCTTATTACTGTGATATTTGTACATCTCTTATCACAGGATCCCAGTATGGTTTTTAATTTGTTTCTCTAATGATGAGTGATAATCTGTTGCTTGATTATTATGATTTTTATTTAAGTGGCTGAGTAATGTTGACTTCATAAAATGAACAGGGTATTACTGTCTACAGTTCTAATTTTTATTAGACATTGTGCAGAGTTGGTCTTATCTAGTCCTCAAAAGACAGGTAGATTGCATTATTGAAATCATCTGGAATTAAGGAGCTTTAAATTATTTTAATACTTATAAGACAATCACATTTCTACTTCTTCTTTTACCTTTGTTGTTTGGCCTTTTAAACTTCTTTCTGCACATGACTCCATTTTGTCTGAGAAAGTCTTGTGTGACTGGGCATAGAAGTATAGAAAATGCATATACAAATCAAGAACTCATCAATAATACACCAAAAACAAATTAATCTTAAAACAATTCTTTGATATACATATAAGTTCACCATTTGTTAAAGATGAAAGCAATTTTCATACTAATAAGATGTGCTAATTGAGTTTTATATGAGGAGAGTTACATCATGGCTGTATATTTAATGCAGTAGGATGTTGAACATCTTCAATTTCTTTTCAAAGTTGAAAAGCATTGATGTTATAATTCTTAATGCTGAGTCCATGACTCAGATAAATATCTAGTACAATAAATGAATTGAATTGAAAATTCTGAGTAACCCCAAGTCAAAATTTATTTAACGATATTTTAATCTCAAATTCTGGTTAGTATACAGCAGTTTTTTCAAATCAAACATTTTTCCTATATCTAATTATGTGTCTGTCCCCGTGTGTTTCCTCTCCACCAGCTCCCATCACAGGTTTCAAACTACTAGTTATGAAGCTGTCATTTATGATTTATTCCATTCTCTAATCATTTGTCCATCTTATCTACATAATTAGACAGTATTAAAAGACTATTGTGATATTATCATTTTTGTCTTAATTTTTCTTTTGGTTTATTTCTTTTTTTCAGTTTGATAACTTGTTTTTCAGTTTTTTGTTTTTTAAACTTGACTTCCTCTCCATTGTTTCTGTATCTTTTTCTTTTTCTTTTTTTTTTAAAAAGTGTTAGTTTGGTTGGTTTTAAAACAAATTCTGGCCACCTAGCCCAGACTAACCTAGAAGTCCTTCCTCTCCTGCCTCTGTTTACTGGATGCTGGGCCCACAGGCCTCTCCACCATGTCTGGCTCCACTTCACCTCCATTGTCACACTTCTTCTGATTGATTTCAGGTTTCTTTATTCCATCCCCTCTCTTTCTTTCTTTCTTTCTTTCTTTTTTTCTTTCTCTATTTTAACTTTCTCAATATGAGGACTTAGATCATCAAGACATATAAAATTTTCAAACGTAAGTATTTACTATAGAAATGATTTTCTAAGATGGCTTTGGTACATCTCACAGGTTTCAATGTTTTTAATTTTTATTTCATTCAAAATATGGCAGTTCCCTTCAGATTGCCTTTTTGCCCATGTAGGAATATGCTGATCAATTTTAATATATCAGAGCTATTCAGAGTCTCTGTGCTTGTTTTAAGTTCTGTTCATTCATGGAAAATATGCTTAATATAATTTCACTTTAAAAAAATTCATTAGGATTTGCTTTATGGCAAGTACATAGCATTTAGAAAATTCATATAAAAAAAGTGCTTTCTTGGTAGGTGTCGCATAGCTTCCTTGCCTATGTCTGAACTAGACACCAAGCTCTCAACAGAGGCAGAGTACTGTTACCTTGATATTTGACTTGAGACTATAATACTACAAAATAAATTTCTGTTGGTTACAAGTTAAAACTAAAAATAAATTATTAAATGTATGTACTATTTGCATATATAATAGAATTCATTACAATAAAAAACAGTACAATTGAGAGACAGAGGCAGGAAGATCCCTGCAAGTTCCAGGCCAAGCTGGTCTATATAATGAACTCCAGGACAGGTAGGACTACATAGAGAGACCCTGTCTCAAAAATCAAGACAAACAAAATAAAAAAGAACTTGAATATAAGATCTTGAAATAATTATTCTCTAAAGATAGTTAACATTTCAACATGCATTTTTCAATATACTCTATACAAACAAGCATATACATGTGTGTATGTATGTCCATATATATATTCATAGCTGCTCATATATGGGTACCTATAATGCATTTACAAAGAGAAACAAACATACTATTAAGATTCTTTGCAATCTACTTTATGTTTATAAAGGGACAAATTAGTGGCTAACGTTAATGGTGTTCTTCAAATAAACCCACAGGAGTATAAATGCATTTGAAGAATGAGCATTTTTTTAAAGGTTCTTAATGTATTCACTCCCCCTTCAAAGGAGGTTTCTGATTTGGTCCTTTAGTTCACTTAGCCATCCACCATTACAAAGTATGGCATTTCAAAAACATTTTATGAAATCTTCCAAGACAAACTGCTGCAGAGGCTTACATGTAACATAGTTATGCTGAGCAAGATTCCACCCTAGACCTCAGAGAAGGAACATGTCACATCTGTAAATGAATTCCAGAAGGATGACAGCAGATACCAGCAAAACCAAAACAGCAGTGTATTGCTCCACTGATTGCCTTTGGAGTGTGTTGATGAATCCGAAAACCAATGAACTGGTTAAACACAGTGACTCTCCAGGCACCCATAACTCTTTTATCTGGGAAGCAGTGCTGGCTTCTGTGGGAGTAGATAATGTAGAGATGAGGGTATCTTATGGCACACAGACTATCTATAAATCTATAATTTAGTAAGAGGAATGCTGTTTTCCACCACAAATATTTCCTGACCTGATAAAAAGTCTACTTGATAAGAACAAAGTAATGATACAGGACTTGGGAACTATTTTTTTCCATGACAGAGCTCTCAAATACTGATGGGAGTGTGCAGGGAGCTGATGAATATATCTTGAAGATTTTATCCCTACGTTCCTCTGTGTTCAACCCCATTTTTTTCTTGAATAGAAAATATTTGAAAAATTCTGGGCAGTAATATATGACCAAACCCAAGAATCTCTTAAATAAAAAAGAAACCTTTGGTCACCAATATATAAAACCTCACTCATGACACCAATCCAGACATTCTGTGTATTGAACCAAGCCTCAAAGGTAGATACCTTGCACTTTCATCTTCTAAATAAATTTTTTCCATTAAAAGAATTTAATAATACCAAAAGGGATATTACTCCAGAGTCACCATCTTACTTTAAGGGAACAACAGCATACCTCAACTGCCACACTCAATAACCCCACCCAGGAGGCAGAAACTATATTGGGAGGTTCACCGTCTTCCATAATGGTAGGGTTACCTCTTAGAGCATATGGAAAGGTGATAATAACAGGAGGTAGAACCAAGTGAGACATTTTTAAAGGCAGGGACTGAATCAGAAAGTACACAGCTCTAGTTCTTGGCCTTGTGCTTGTCCCACAGTGAAAAGCATTGGTAGTTCTGTCCTGACCAGAGGCCAAGGATGTCAGAGAGTTTTTATTTATTATTATCTCTTCTAAATGAGCATCTGTGAATATACGTGAAGCAGTCAGCTAGTTCAGATATTAATCCTGTTTGATGACCAGTCTTAGAACTAGATCTCCAGGTTTTCATGCTAAAAAGTGGTTGTATATTCTTCTCAGTTTCAGCCCATATTTTTTAAAAAAATTATTTATCATGTATACAGTATACAGAAGAGGGTGGCAGATGTCATCATAGATGGTTGTGAGCTACCATGTGGTTGTTGAGAATTGAACTCAGGACCTCCAGAAGAACAGTCATTGCTCTTAACCTTTGAGCCACCTCTCCAGCCACTCCCTTTTTAAAAAATATTTATTTACTTATTATTTTATGTGAACTGGTGTTTTGCCTGCATGTATAATGTGTAAGGCTGTCAGATCTTGGAGTTACAGACAGTTGTTAGCTGCCGTGTGGATCCTGGGAATCGAACTCAGGCCCTCCGGAAGAACAGTCAGTGCTCTTAACCTCTGAACCATCTCTCCAGTCTCCAGCCCATCTTTTAAGTGTCATTAGGTTCTCACCTCTCAGGGTGTTACAGTAGTCTTGGCTGTCATCAAAGGCAGATACTAGAGCTCTTTTGAGGTCCTTGAAGAACAAGCTGTGGTCAAAGACTTGAATCTAACAATAGTTCTGAGAGGAGGCATGACATTCTGATCCACTCCAAATGTGAAAAGGGTATATACTGTAGTTTTCTCTCTCTGGAGCTGATCTAGCTAGCTATGTTAGTCTCATGGCCAAGAGTCCACCATCAGGAAGCATATCTGAATGCACGCTAAAGAAAAGAGAGGAATAATTATACCTTTGATGAGATAATGTATTGATTCTTCTGCAAACCTGCTCTGTGCAGTTTCTTACGGAGACACTGTCATGTAGCTCTGCTAAACTTCAAATTTTTAATGTTCCAGCTTCCAGAGTGCTGGGATTGTAAATACATTTATTTCAGAGTGTCTAGCTCTGTGGACTTTTGTATAAAATTAAGTCTAAATACACAAGTACCTTGTTTATTCTGTTTGTCTACATTCTGGGAATGCAAATGAAATAAAATGTGCAACAGAATCATGAGGAAGACAGCCATGATAGAGAACATAAGCTCACCACCTTGACTATGGGGTGGAGCGTTTGGAGAGCAATCCACTTAAATCAGCAGGTTTCAGATCTGAGCCTGTTCTGTTCATCATATGTCCTTACACTTTAAATAATATGCTGTTACAAGTGGTAGCTGTGCGTATCTGCCTATGTGACAGATAGGTATTCATGTGAAAATTCCAAGCAACTTTTTAAAAAATAATTTTATTATGAACAAAGTCACATTTTCTGTCTATGTATATCCTTATTTAAGGTCCCTTCCCCCTCCCACCCACTCAGGTCACTCTCTCTTTTCTCCACATCTCCCCATCTCCTCCCCAGCATGGGCAGGAGGTCCCAAGGTTCCAATATTGCTCAGTTCCACCTCCACTCCTGGCAGATCCAGTTTCCTCCCCCCAACATCAAGACTGAGTCAGGTGTTCCTCTGTTCGCTCTGGATGCTAAATTTAGCATGGACTATTCTATTACATTTGTTGATTTATTTGTTATTCATTTATTCATTTAGTGTGTGGATGTATAAGCTCATGACATAGTATATGTACTAATGTAGTGCTGATTGTTAGTAAAGATCAGGGTCAGCAACTAATTTACAATACATCAAAACGAAGAACACACACGCAAGCCTTCAGACAACAAGGCTATCAGGATTCGCCCCATGCCTTCTCACTAACTTTATGACTCAGGAGATATCAGAATGAAGCCCCTAGTCTAGGTGATACGGATTCTGATGCATATCCAGTTAGCATAAACTCCTACATCACTTACAGGTGAACTGGGTTGGCTTTTGTTTAACCTCTTCAACCAAGGCCTCCAATTCTATTACAAAATCTCTCTAGGTTTCCATACCATCCCACAAGCTTAATGCTTTCATCCATAGTTCTAAAAAATGTCTACATAACTCTTCAGTAAAAAATATTTAGAGGGTGTCCTCTGTCACCTACTGATGAACTGACATAATAGCTTTTTTTTTTTTAAATGTAGACATTTTCTGAAAGTTAGTCTTTCTCCTCACCTACAGGTTGCTAGAGTGACCTCTGATCAGTTTTGATCATTTTCTGCTTCATCTCTGCCCCTGCCTCCCCTCTTCTCACTTTGAACACAAAGAACATTATACTCAGGCATCAAAAGGTTGGCTCATATGGCTAAGGCTTCATTTAAATCTGTTACCCCAAATGAAACCTTTAGCTTCTCTTTAAAATTAATGGGGGGAGGCTCTGGAGAGATGGCTCAGCGGTTAAGAGCACAGATTGTTCTACTAGAGGACCCTAGCTCAATTCCCAGCACCCACATAGCAGCTAACAACTGTCTGTAACTCCAAGATCTGACCCCCTCACACAGGCATCATGCAGGCAAAACACCAATGTACATAAAATAAGAATAAATAAATTATTTTTAAAAAATGAACAAGGGGAAAATGTACAGTTGCCAACAGAACAGCAAAGAACCCTTTTGTCTATGCTGGAAATGTCTGTGATAATATCATTGATTCACTTATGTATATGTTTACCATGTGGTTGGTTCCATTCTAATCACAAAATGACAGCAGGCCTTTTCATGTGATGGTAGAGACCACCGGGAGTCACACTGCAAAACATGATGATTATCCTGAGGAGGAAATCCTGATGCTAGCCAAGTGTCTGACAGATGATGTAACTTACGTTAGGTGATTGAGAAAGCTTCTTGGAGGAAGTAAAGTTTAAGTTGAGACCTGAAGTACTGAGGCTGAAAAATAAGTGGAGTGGGTGGTGGGGATCAAAGAAAGATGGGACCGCATGTGCAAAGGGTAGGAAGGCTGGAGTTGGGAAAGGAGATCATACCTTTGAGAGGTAAAAATAGTCAGCGTGGCTGTGGCAGAAAGGGCGCAAGGTGAGTCTGGAGAATCACCCTGATAATGCAGGACCTTGTGACCAAGTTAAGAATGTAGGTTTATATCTTATAGCCAACAAGAAGCTATTGAGGGCCCCTAAGAAGGGAGCATCTCTTTCAGGTTTTCAAAACTCTCTGATGGTGGTGGAGAGGATCGATTGATGAGGGTTTTAACAGTATATAAATGGAGACTAATATACAGCGAGACATTTTTTAGTCAAAGCAAAAGATTATCTTGTTTGAACCAAGAAGACAGTGGCAAAGATGGTGGCAGTAAGCAATATAAAGACAGAGTCAGACTCCTCGGATCCCACTCCCCCTAGAGGAACGCTTGATTCAGTCTTGAAGTTGGGGGGAGAAAACTGGATCTGCCAGGAGTGGAGGCTGAACTAAGCAATATTGGGACCTTGGGACCTTGGGACGACCTGCCTGGGGGTGGGGTGGGGGTGGCAGGGGGGGTGTTGTGGAGAAGAGAGAATGACCTGATGTGGTGGGAGGGGGAAAGGGACCTTGAATAAGGATATATAAGGATAGAGAATGTGACTTCTTTGTTCATAATAATAAAATAAAAAGAGTCAGTAGAGGCAGGCATTGGGAAGATATGGAGAATGAAGGAGGTAACATTTTGTCAATTCAAAGTTCCATGGCTAGGTTGACAGATGGGTGAGGGTACCACTTCTTGAGAAAGAGAAGTCAGGCTGGAACACTTGGAGTTCTGTCCTTTGATTAACAAAGAGAAAACAGCTAAGAGCCTCAGGGTCACACAATAGATTCAATCAGACAGCTGCTGGATAGTACTGATGTACAATAGCAATACCTCTCTTCTTGGATTAACTTGATGTTTAAGGAACAGCCATCTGATGTAGTTCAGCCCCAAATGGCTTCTACCAGCAAAGCTCTAGGAAAGGCACACAGAGACATACGTATCCATACAAATTTCAGCTGCTCAACTCCAATCATAATACAGAAAAGCACCAAACTCAAGGGAGAAAACGAAGCCATATGCAGCACAGCACTAAAACTGAATCAATCTTATGTACCCTGGAGCTATTTTAGAACTATTGGAAAACACTTATTCAATTAATTTACAGCCTGCAGTGAAGTTCAGCTTTAAAACCTGCTTCGAGCTTATTTATGCTAATACTAGAAAAGGCAGGGAAGAAACTACAGTGATTGCTTCTAATTTTAAACAAGAATGCAGGTTTCTCACTCTGGAACTGACTTAGGGAAACAGGTACACAGTGTGGCATATGGAGGTGTCATCCTAGATCCTAGATGCCTGTCAGTTGTCTTTATCTTGTGGAGGAAAAAAGTCCCACAGGGGGCAGTAAAGTCTATTTCTCAGGGTCTGGCTGACTGTCCTTTATTTTTGTAGAGGCACATGTCACTTCTTCAGACTGTATTCACTGCTATGGAGCCCCAGGGTCCACTGCCTTTATCCTGAAACTAAATCATAATTGTAACTATATTATTTTTCTCAAAGTACAGTCTCAGTCCAAAGGTCACTTCGAATTAGAGATTCACTTTACTTCTGTCTAGAGTTGGTACATTATTTTTATTAATGGAAATATGCAGGCAGTGAAGAGTAAAATTATGTATTTATATGGCTCAGTCTTGATGTAGTTATCTACTAGCTTAAGTTAATATTAGACTATTAGCTTAAGAGTTATTCAAGGTATTAATATATACAACTTTATTATTTACTTATTATTCTTTCTAACAGGGTTTTGTGTGGGCCTTGAACTTCTTATGTAGCCAAGGTTGACTGAACCTCTGATTCTTCTGCGTCCACTTTCCTTCCAAGGGCTGAGATTAAAGGTGTGCAGCAACATGTCCAGTTTATGAAGGACTCAGAATCAAAACCTGGGTTCCTTATGTGCATGCCCAGCAAGCAGCTTCATATCCAGCTGATTTTTCACACACCATATTTTCCATGTGAAGCTACACGAACAGATTGGCTTTATTGAGGATGTTTTCTTCTGTTCCTCCAACCCCAGGGGAAATTTATACCTCACATTTAATTACCTTCTGTGCTTACTGTTATTTCTGAGCTGACTTAACAAATAGATGTGTTTTTTTTTAAGTAGGAAGGAATATTTTGAATTTATAAGACATTTGTTTCTCTCTCAAGAAAGCATCCCACATTTTCAGTTTGTAATGATAAAAGAACTTCTAAATGCTCAAAGTAGGAGCAATTTATAATGTATTTAATAGACGATTTAAAAAATTAGTGTATGGCTAGTTAGTTGTTATTGGCTAGGACAATAATTCCCCTCCTATAGGTGGTTTAATAAGCATTGTTTTGATTTTGTTTTATATTTTCTGTACCCCCAGCTTCTTGTGAGAATATATACTACTCTCATGAAAAGATGGGTAACCTTTAATGGGTAATCTTTGATGGGTAATCTTGTCAGCTAGATTTACAGGTGCTTGGTTGATCAGTGGGGTAGACTCCTGAGGGTTTGTTGAAGATGCTTTTAGGGAAGATTAACCACCTGACTGTGAGTGGTACTATACCTTATAGTCTGGGGCCTGGATGAAATAAAGGAAGAAAAGGAGAAAGCTTGCAACACTAGCATTCTGTCTGTGTGTTTCCTGGCTGCCATGATGTGAGCCGTCCTGCTCCATGGGCCTTTCCCACCGCAGTGCACTGAAACCTTTGAAACTGTGAAACCTCTACCCACCTGCCACCCCATAAGTCTTCCAAAACTGCTACACACATACATACACACACACACATATGCACACACACACACTTATACACAGACACACAGAGAGACAGACACACATACATGCATGCACACACACACACACACTCACACACAGACACAGACACACACACAGATACAGACACATACACACAGACACAGGCACACACACACTTACACACAGACACACACACAAAAACCCCACAGAGGTGCATCTGACCTGCATGAGGCTCAGCAGAGTCCTAGAGGAGGCCTGCTAGATATAAGTTTGTAGTGCAATGTGAAGAGTGGAAGATGCTCTGGGTCAAGGATAATAACTTTCTGGCAAGGAAAGTTTCATCTTTCCCTGGGTTTGGTGTGTCTGATAAGTTCCTGGGCCTGGTCTCTCTGAGATGACTTAATACACCTGTGTGTTCCTACAGCCTTAGTTTACCAGTCAAACTTACACAGTAGCTACCTTTCTACTCCCAGAATAAGTCATTTATCAGTCTCTGATGGATAAGTAGTTGATAAAAAAATTAAGTTCAATATTGATAGCTATATTAAAGGAATCAGGTAGTTTCTGTAATATCATGTCTTTTTCTGGCTTTCAATTTTCTTGCTTCTCACTGCAGACCAAAATGTCACATTGTAATGTCAAAGACACATGCTGTTCAGAAAGCACCTTATTGGGATCATGGGGATGGTTCCTAGCTATGATGCTAGGATATATTATATTTAAATTAATGTAAAAATAAGGAACACTTTTTCAGAAAGTTGTTATTTCCAAGAGGAGACTTTGACAAGCCCAAAAGAGCATTGGATGTCACCTCCCAGTTTTATTGAGGTTAAAGTGACAACCTGGAGATTTTTGAGTCTGATGGCATAATCCAGGAGATATTCTGGAACCCAGACTCACTAGGGGAGGAACAGCGGATGCATTCTACACAGTCTCTTCCTTAAGAGGTGAACAGTGCTATGTCTGCCTTCATGTCTGGGCATAACATTAGATCCAGATCTCACTAGACAATCCAGACAGCCTGAAGGAAACTGGACCTCCCTTGTACACCTAACATCATAATGGCATGACCCCATATCGACCCATCCTCTGACAGCTGATGCATGTGTCAAGGACCAACAAGCAAATCTCTGTCCCTAGAGCTGTTCCTGGGTCTCAGCTTGGTTCCTACTGTTGACACAGACTATCTGCACATCCTTATCTGAACCTGAATTCAGCTTTTTTTCTGCTCCCAGATCCTGTCCTTTCATAGCATAACTGGCCTCTGCTGCTTTTCTCTCAAACCCCGATTTTAGCAGCAGCTCCTGTCCAGTATAAGTCTAGTTCATTGTCTTAATCCAGGCTCTCTCAAGTGACTATTCCTTAGAAGATGACTGAAGATTCACTGCTTATTTTGTAACTTATAATGCTACTTGAGGTCATTAACAAGCCTTAGCGGGGAAAAGATCAATGACTATAAGCAAGTTACTTGGACTTTGTATATGCATACTCAAAAATCTCAATCTACAGGCCCACCCATCCAGTGAGGCCACTGAAAGCTTCCACAGTGTTGATTCCCAGGTTCCAAATCCAGGTTCACTTTATAGCCCTCTCTCTTTTGTATTGTTAGGATTTTTCCTTTGGGTCAGACTCCTTGTAAATAGTAATCAAAATAATAGAAAAAACAAAATCTGGTCTTGGTTGTGTAGAAATAAAAGAGGGGAATTTTCTTTTGTTCTTATGAGGACTTTCTTCACTATGAATAACCCAAATGTAAAAACCAAACCAAACCAAAACAAAAAAACCTGTCTGAACTGATACAGCTCTCAAAAGTGTTAGCAAAACAGAATGCGTGATTTCAGCTCTCCCTGTTTCATTATTTAGATCCACACACTTCTGCAGTGACAGGTACCTATATTTATCTCATAAGTTTGTCAAAAAATACTGCAGTTGCCTTGTGAGTTGAGTCTACTGATACAAAAAGGCCAGTGCCCTTTTAAAAAAGGATTTTGTTTTGCACTTTAGACCAAAGTGTCATATTGTGTGGTTAAAGACACATGCTGTTCAGTTGAAGCTTATTGGTGCCATGGGGATGGTTCCCAGCCACGATGCTAGGGTATATCATATTTAAATTAATGTAAAATTGAGGAACACTTTTCAGAAAAGGATTATTTTGAAAAGGAGACTTTGACATGCTAAAATGTTCATTGGATGCTACCTTCTAGTTTTATTGAGAAAAATGTAACAACCTGGAGATTTTTGAGTATGATGGCCTAATCCAGGTAATAGTCTGGTACCCAGATTTCCTAGGGGAGGAAGCGTGGATGAGCTCTACCCAATCTCTTCTTTAAGAGGTTAATGGTGTTGTGCCTGCCTTCATGTCTGGACATAACGTGAAACAGAGACTTCCATTAAACCCTGTGTGGTAATTATGAACACCTAAAAATTTTGAACATTGTTATTATTTCCAAAAGTGATGTAAATTCTTTTGTGGGCTACTTGGTAGATGCTCAGTGTTGATCCCTGCCCTTCCTTTTAAAGGTAAAACTCCTAGAGTTTTCTTTGCAGAAGCCTTCTTCTCTTTTACAGTCATCAAAGGCAGGCCTATGGTCTTTCCTTGTAGGCAAGATGCTCAGATGTCCACTAAGTAATGGTCTCTCCTCAAGAGTATGTATTTAGAGCCATTTTCAGTGAAGGCATTCTATATATTTTCAATAAAACAATAAAACACTTTTTTAAAAGGCAGAATCAGAATTGATTTCTGCTGCTCAGAACTGAGATCCCTACAGATTTGAGCAGACACATGCATTAATAAAATGGAACCAAAGTAGAGAAAAATCTAAATCTGCCAACACTTGGGCATAACAGGTGATGGAGTTTCAGTGTCATGTCAATATTACCTTAGAGTTACAAATTACTGAAACAAGGAGCTTTTTAGAAGAATAAAAATTAAACTTCAAGATAAAATCCAAGATAAGAAACAACACATACAGTTTGGAAGAGAGTCTCAACTAAGAATATCTCTTTATAAGATGTGGCTATAGGCAAACTGTGAGGCGTTTTTTGAGTCAGTGATTAATGTGGGAGAACCCAGCTCATTGTGGGTGTAGCCATTCCTGGGCTGGTGGTCCTGGGTTCTATAAGAAAGCAGGCTGAGCAAGCCGTAGTGAGCAAGCCAGTAAGCAGTACCCCTTCATGGCCTCTGCATCAGCTCTTGCCTCCAGGTTCCTACGCTGCTTGAGTTTCTGCCTTCATTACTTTTAAATAATGAGCTGTTATATGGAGCTATGAGTGAAATAAACCCTTTCCTGCCATGTTGCTTTTGTCATGGTGTTTCATCACAGACCAGTCTCATCTGATGATAGGGATGAAAATCCCCTGATCTCATTGGAAAGAAAATTTACTCTCAAAAGAATTATCTAGAACACATCAAACTATTGACATAAAAAGATAGGACTCAGTGTCAATTTCTAACAGTTTAAAACAACTTTCAGAGTCTGTGAGAAACAAAAAAAAAAAATCACTTCAAAGTTCTCATTGCTTTTTGAAAACAGGGCACCTGCTCCTTTCATGGAAGGTTTTTAAGTCTTTGAAGGAAAGTATTGTGAGATAAGAATAGGAACAATATACCTTGAAGGTTAAGGTTTCTGACTGCAGTTAAGACAGTTAAGGATCAGTTTGTCCTGTGCACATTACTAATTGTAGTTAAAGAACAAATTTCTTGTTCTGTGGTAAGTCCTTGCAAGTTAAAGTTTCTTTTTGTAATTAAGAATAAGTTTCTGTTTCTTAGATCTGATGTAATGTGCAAAACATATTTTTTAACCAACACTGAACTGGCGACCCCAGTCACATGATGTATATCCTTACCTTGTTCCTTCCCCTTCATTATTATATTTTTTAACAAAGTATAAAGCCAGCTCTCTCACCCTGTGAACACTTTATCTCTCTTTGAAAAGGGACCTCAAGAGGCCAGAAAGGGTGGCTCTCTCATATCCAGATTTAGGGTGAGACAGCTGGCTGGTCAGTCCTTGGTGCACCCAAAAATACAGTATGCTTTAATAGGACAATCATGTATTTGTTCCCCCCCCCATGACTCTTAAGTTTAACAGTTTATAAATGGAGCATTGGAGTTAAAGGTTTTAAGAAGAGAAGGTATCCTTGTGTAAATATAAATTAATGAAAAAAAAACAGGAAAAAGTAAAAAAAGAAGAAAATAATCCTGCTCTTGGTGGTACCATCCAAAATAGACTGGGCCCATCTACATTAGTCATTAATTAAGAAAATGTCCCACAGGTTTGCCTACAGCCCGATCTTATGGAGGTATTTTTCTCAGTTAGGCTTTCTCCTTTCAGCTTGTTCAAGTTGATAAAAAACAAAACAAAAACATCAACAGCAAAACTATCTAGTGTTGTAGAATATTATTTTAAGGTGTGTTACTTTTATTTATGTTGCATTTGTTTAACTCTGTGAAACTGTATTTCTTTTTTTTCTGTATTTATTTTGTATTTATCAAGAAAAACAGTAAAATGAATTTAAAATGCTGAGAAGTTAACAATAACTATAAAGAAGATAAAAATCATAAGCATGACTTATCAAGGGTGATAATGCAGATAACATTGCTACACATATATTTACTTTGTGTTCAACTTTCCCTCTGGATTTTTTTTTCCATCCCTGTATATCCTTATTCAAGGTCCCTTCCCCCTCCCACCACATCAGGTCATTTTTTCTTTTCTGCAACTCCCCATCCCCTCCCTGGGCAGGGAGCAGACAGTCCTATGGTCCCACTGACCCAATAATGCTTGGATCAGTCTCCACTCCTGGCAAATCCAGTTTTGTTCTCCCTCCCTCAAGAGTGAGTCAAGTGTTCCTATAGTTGGAGTGGGATCCGAAGGGTCAGTCCAAGGTGTTTCAGATCCCAAGCTGTTCAGTGGTTATGGTTTTCAGCTTGGGCATGCTTGGCTTTTTTTTTCTTGTTTGTTTGTTTAGAGACCACTAGTGAGTGAGTACATCCCCTGCTTATCTTTCTGAGATTGTGATACCTCGCTCAGGAGGATATTCTCCAAATCCATCCATTTGCCTGCAAATTTTAGGATATCATTTTTTCTTACTGCTGAGTAGTATCCCATTGTGTAGATGTACCAGAGTTTGTTAATCCATTCTTCAGTTGAGGGACATCCAGGTTGTTTCCAGGTTCTTGCTATTACAAATAATGAAGCTGTATTTCTTTGTCTATCCAAAACACCTGATAAAGAACTGGATGGCCAATAGCAAGGCAAGAGAAAGAATGGGCTTGGCTGGCAGGCAGAGAGAATGCATAGAAGGAGAAACCTTGGAGAAAAAGAGAAGTAGCCAGATAAGGAGGACCCCAGTGGCCAGCTACCCAGCTACACAGCAAGCCATGGAGTAGGAAACAAAAGTACACAGGAAGAGAAACAAAAAAACCCAGAGGCAAAAGGTAGACAGAATAACTTAAAGAAAGCTGGAAAGAAACAAGTCAAGCTAAAGCCAAGCATTTATAATTAAGAACAAGCCCCCATGTATGACTTATTTGGGAGATAGGTGGCAGGTTCCCAAAGAGTCAGAACAAAAAACAAAACAAAATAAAAAAACCAAACAAAAATCCAGTACAACCACATGCATATACTTTTGTGAATGCAACACACATACACATACACACACACACACACACACACACACACACACACACACATACACACCGGGGGGAGGTGCATTATGAGATAACAGGACCCTAGAAAGACAGTGACATAGGAGTTCATTAGACATTGAAAATAATGGTGATGCGGAAATGATGTCTGGAAGACAAACAGACCTGAGTTGGCATGATGCCTTCTGTCTAGGACTAATATTAGTACCCAGTTAAGTGATGTAAATAAAGTGTCAAGTACATAAGAGGTGCTTGATGGGCATCTTCTCTTCCTTTCTTCCCTAAGTGAGTTTTCTCACAGTCACAAAGCAAACACATTGAAACACACACAAAGATAAAGTTGTAAACCTGAGTAATTTTCCAGTCCTTGCTTGAAGAGAAACATCTACTAAAATATCAGCATGGTGTAGTTTTTGCTATGGCCAGACTTTCCCTTCCTGCAAGTCAGATGTAAGAGACATCCTAGGAACCTGTGGGTTTAAAGATTTTAAACTAGGACAATACTGGACAAGTCACTGCAGAGGTTTAATGTGATACAATCTGTCATCTGTTCCTTTTAATAACATTCTCAAAAGACTGTACCATAGTTGAAAAATAAAGACAAACAATAACAAAAACCTTTCTGGAAAGGAATAGAACCCCATGACAAGAACACAGGAAAACCTTTTAGTAGATCAAGCTTTTAATTACCTTTTTCTCTCTAGCTTAGTGCCCAGGCACAGTGTTACAGTTTTCAAGCCAGGAACATCTGGGTGGTTTCAC
The DNA here is from genome assembly GCA_004025045.1 of Sigmodon hispidus. Classification (NCBI taxonomy): domain Eukaryota; kingdom Metazoa; phylum Chordata; class Mammalia; order Rodentia; family Cricetidae; genus Sigmodon; species Sigmodon hispidus. Next base: position 74,664 of record PVIH01004243.1, read on the forward strand.
TGCCCATGAGCCCTCTGTGTAAACTGAGTCCCCAAGCAGGCTGGTGCCTGTGATCAGCATCTCTCTGGGGAACATCTCTCTGGTCCTAATACTAACTCCCACAGCAGGCAAGTTTTAACAGCCACAAGAGGTACCATTATTTTACATTATTTTACAACGATCCAATAGTTAAGAATACAATTCCTCCTGTTGTGTGATGGGTATTGACACTTGCAACACCTAACACAGAACACTCAACCATTTGAGGGTCTTTCTGGGTTGTATTTCTCAACTGTAGTACATTTGGTGACTTTTTTATATTTCCTTTCCCCTCATGAATATTATTCTCTGCTTTTCTTCTTCCCTCTGATGTCCTACAGCCATGAAGATTCTTCCACTTCAAAAGCCTAAATATTAAAGCCATTTATTGAGGGTTTCTCAGTCTATATCATATAGCCAGCCTCCCACTCATAGGCTTCATTATGGTTTTTGACTCATAAGTTGGATGGGCTGTTACTTTCTTGGTTTCAACTCAGCTCACTCATGTTCCTTGAACAGAAGGTTTCAGATGACCATAATTACATCTGCACTTGATAGCACTGGCTTAGGTGCTTCAGTTCTCTGCTTAACCATACATCTTCATTGCCTGGGACTAGCTTTTCTACATGGCTCTCTGATAGATAGTTTTATGTCAGTGAAAGCTGGAGTTGTTTGGAAAGAGAGTCTCTCACCTGAGAAAAAAATCCCTCCATAAGACTGGCCTGAAGACAAGTCTCTAGTACACTTTTCTTTGCTGGTGATTGATGTGGGAGGACCCAGCCCCTTGTGGGTGGTGCCACCTCTGGGTTGGTAGCCCATGGTGTTTAGCAAAGCAGGCTGAACAAGTTTTGAGGAGCAAGCCAGTAAGCAGCACTCCTCTGTGGCTTGTGATTCATCTCCTGCCTCTAAGTTCTTGCCTCGAGTTTCTGCCCTGAGTCCCCTAGAGGATGACTGTAAACTGTAATGAAAGCTTTTCCTCCTCAAATTGCTTTTGGTTACGATATTTCACCTCCACAACAACAGAAACGCTGAGACTCTCTAGGAACAGTTTCTGCACTTAAAGGATAGACAGTAGAAAGTGTTGGGAACCTGAGGGTCTAGCCTTGAAACTGCAAAATGTTATTGACATTGTATGACACAAAACAAGTCCACAGACTAGGTAACTTTTCACAGATTGGAACACAGATTCTGTCTTCTGATAGACAAAATAGAAAACACAAGAAAGAGAGGGTGATTTGAAAAACCAGGAGCCCAGAAAAATCCTCAAGGTCTACCTGTGGAGGGCTTAATTGGGATGACTCAACAGGATACCACTATGAGCAGATCTCCTTTTCCACACACTTGCAAGTCTGACAAGAGCCAAGGGGCAACTCAACAGCAGTGAATGGTGGCCCAATCCCAGACTGGTACTGAAAACTGGAGCTCTGACCTCTTTTATGGCTACACACTGTGAGCTGACTGAATCTGAGACATCTACCCTTTACCATAGTTGCCCACAGAACATTCAGAAAACATGTAGATGTCTCTGATGAGACAAAGCAGTAATAAGGGGTGAGGCATGGCCCAGTGTGAGTATTTCAGAGGCCTTAGAGGAGAGTTAAAGAGAAACACACACACACAAACATGGCAACACACGACATACATATAGAGACATACACACACTGTTTTGAGGTGTCTAATACTGTGCATGGGAAGGAGAGGGGGAGAGGGAGGGGAAAGAGATGGGGAGAGAAAGAGACAGAGATTTTTTCATCTAGTTCTCAAAGAGCAATGCCCACACCTGTGAATAGATACCTGGAAAGGAGCTAATAGCAATGACAAATTGATGCATTGTATAGGTATAGAAGACAACTATATCGCTTGTAGGTAGCAGGGCTTGCCAAAGCACCCTGCTTTAAAATATCTGATTGCAGAACTCATATTTGAACACTTTTTCAACGCTCTAAACATTCCTGGAGTGTCCTGATGCACATTTTATTACTGTAAGTCATGCTACATTGGGCTTTCTCAAAAAGGCTGGAATTCAAACAGTTCCAGCAAGATGCAGCAGGGCAGCTGGACTGAAATCGCAGATGAGCAGAAGCCAGGCACCTACTGTACACAAGAGCAGAGTGGTAGAATTAATCTTTTCCAAATGCAACTAATTGGATCTTTTACTCTGAAGTAAATAGCGATAAGGCTTATTAGATTACAATATTCATGAGCATGGAGGCCCAGCATGAGCCGGGGAAGTCAGAAGAAAGGAAATTATGCCAGAGCAAGGACCTGGATGGGCTTTGAGCAGGGATACAAGTATATGAGTAATTTATGCATTAAGAGAATTTTGAGAGGCATCCTAATTATGTCTGCAAACACAGGCTCATAATTTACAAAGTTTATTTTTTAATCCAAAAATGCTGGCTCTGGGGGAAATGATATTCCGTTAGACTCCTGAAGAGAGCTGTCTCACCTGCATCCACTTATTGATTCAATAAATTATTGCAACTGAGGGCCTATTTATATGGCCCCCATTCATCTCAATATTATAGGCAGTGGGAATCCAGAAAGAAAGAAAAATGTCCTCATCTTAGGAAAAGGAGTTTCTAATAGTCTACCTGGTATGAATGCTTTCCTTTGAGCAAATCCACCTGAGTCCACACATCTGGCTGGTTTCGACCCAATTATGTTCTGGTGTTCCCATGGATACCTATGAACTGGTATGGCATATTACAATAAAAACTATTTATGGAATAATAAAGTGAACAGACAGATGTAGTCAATCAGCTTTTCAGCCAAATGGAGGTTTATTTTTCAAAATTATTGGAAGTCTTTCTGATTTCAGGTTTAACATTGTAAACTGATTACTTCCCAAGGTAAGTTTTGCTTCATACATTTTAAAAATTTCATAAATGCATGCATATAACCTTATATATACATTTAAGACTATAGTCAGCTTTGTGATTCAGGAGGTCTGAGAGCTGAGGGTAGCCCTTCCTTCAGACTAAACAAATAAATTATTTTCAATCTCTCTTTGCAACTTGTTTTTTTAAAATTTTTTATTATGAATAAAGTCATATTTTCTATCTGTGTATATCCTTTTTCAAGGTCCCTTCCCCCTCCCACCCCCTCAGGTCACTCTCTCTTCTCCACATCTCCCAATCTCCTCCCCAGCATGGGCAGGAGGTCCCAAGGTCCCAATATTGCTCAGTTCAGCCTCCACTGGCAGATCCAGATTCCTGAGCCCAACATCGAGACTGAGTCAGATGCTCCTCCAGAGGGAGTGTTTCAGATCCCAAGCTGTTCAGTGGTTGTGGTTTGTGGCTTGGACATGCTTTACTTTTTGCTTTTTTGTTTAGAGTCCATTAATGAGTGAGTATATCCCCTGCTTATCATTCTGGCTTAGAGATACCTCGCTCAGGAGGATATTCTCCAAATCCATCCATTTGCCTGCAAATTTTAGAATATCATTTTTTTCTTACTGCTGAGTAGTATTCCATTGTGTAGATGTACCACAGCTTGTTAATCCATTCTTCAGTTGAGGGGCATCTAGGTTGTTTTCAGGTTCTTGCAATTACGAATAACGCTGCTATGAACATAGTTGAGCAAATGCCTTTGGAGTGCAAATGTGCATCTTTAGGGTATACACCCAGAAGTGATATTGCTGGATCCTTAGGGAAATTGATTGCCAGTTTTCTGAGAAACCCCCAAACTGCATTCCAGAGTGGCTGAACAAGCTTATACTCCCACCAAAAATGAAGGAGTGTTCCTTTGGTTAACAACATCTCCAGCATGGGCTGTCATCTGTGTCTTTTAGCCAATCTAACAGGTGTCAGATGGTATCTCAAAGTTGTTTTGATTTGCATTTCTCTGATGGCTAAAGATGTTGAGGACTTTTTCAAGTGCCTTTCAACCATTCGTAATTCTTCTGCTGAGAATTCCCTTTTTAGATCTGAACCCTATTTTTTTGATATAGGGTTATTCAAGGTTTTGGGCTCTAGATTCTTGAGTTCTTTATATATCTTAGAGATCAGTCTTCTATCACTTGTAGGGTTGGTGAAAATCTTTTCCCATTCTGTAGGCTGTTGTTTTGTCCTATTGACAGTGTCCTTGGCTTTGCAGAAGCTTCCTAGCTTCAGGAGATCCCACTTATTGATTGTTGGTCTTAGTGCCTGTGCCACTGGTGTTATATTTAGGAAGTGATCGCCTGTGCCAATTCGTAGAAGTGTATTTCCCACTTTCTTTTCTATCAAGTTCAGAGCAGCTGGGTTTATGTTGAGGTCTTTGATCAACTTGGATTTTAGCATCTGTTTAACTTCTGATGAAGCCCTTCTAGCTTTCACTGTTTCCACTGAATAGTCAGGTGTTATTCTGATGGGTCTGCCTTTTTCTTGACCCTTTTTAGTTGGCCCTTTTCTTTCACAGCTCGTAAAATTTTTTCTTTGTTCTGTATGTTTTGTGGCTTGATTATTATGTGGCAAGCTGACTTTCTGGGGAGGTTATTATATTTATTTGGTGTTATATAAGCTTCTTGTATCTTTAAAGGCATTTCCTCCTTCAAGTTAGGAAAATTTTCTTCTATGATTTTATTGAATATATTACCTGTGCCTTTGAGCTGGTATTCTTCTCCTTCTTCTATTCCTATTATTCTCAAGTTATGTCTTTTCATGGTGTCCCAGATTTCCTGAACATTTTGTGTTATGGCTTTTTTGCTTTTTGTATTTTCTTTGACTGATATATCTATTTCTACTGAGTCTACTGAGTCTTCCACTCCAGAGATTCTCTCTTTCATCTCTTGGATTCTGTTGGTTATGCTTGTATCTGTAGTTCCAGCTCTTTTCTTCAGGTTTTCTGTCTCCATCTTTGCCTCATTTTGTGCCTTTTTTTATTGCTTCTGTTTCAGTTTTTAGTTCCTGGAATGTTTCTTTCATTTTTTTGGTTTACCTTTTTTTTTTGTTTTCTTTCAAGTATTTGTTCATGTCTTCCAATTTTTTGTTTGTATTTTCTTCTATTTCTTTAAGGGAATATTTTATATCTTATTTGAAGACTTCAATAATCTTTATAAAGGTGTTTTTGGTGTTGTTTCCTTATGCTTCCTCTTCATTGCCCTGTTCAGGTCTTGTAGTTGTAGAACCACCAGTTTCTTCTGGAGTTGCCTTGTTCTTTATATTATTATATGTATTTTTGCACTGGCATCTGCCCATGGCTTCAGTGGCTCACGATTAGGCAGCTACTAGTCAGTTGTGGCAAGAGGGCTTGTGTGTCTCCTGTCTCCTCTGAGCAAGGGGCCTGCTTGATCTCTGACTCTCCTCTGGGCTGGGGTCTGAATTTCAAGGCCTCAGTCCTTCTCTGATGACTCAGTTTGCCCTGGAGGTGGGGCTGGCCATGCAATGTCCCTTCTTTTAGGTGTGGCTGGAGGAGCGCCTCACAGCCAAACCCTAGTTCTGTCTGCTAAGGAGAGTCTGGGATCAGACTCTGCGAATTGATCCTGGTCCCGGAACACAACTTTCTGGGCAGGGAATCAGGCGCCAGGGTCTGTTCACCTCACCTCACCTCTGAAAGGGGTCTGAATTTCAAAGTCCTCAGTCCTTCTCTGCTGATGCAGTTGGAGGCAGGGCTGGCCGTGCAAGGGCCCCTCTTTTAGGTATTGCTGGATGAGTCCCTCACAGCCAAAAACCAGTCCTGTCTGCCTAGAGGATTTTTGCGATCAGGCACCACAGACCTATCCTGGTCCTGGAACACAACTGAGGATCCATTTTCAATCCTGATAATAGAAAATCTGGAGCAGGTTCATGGCAGCCACTCCATGCTTTATATAGAAATCTTGGCATCACAAAGTGTGAATATTGATATCAGGCACACCTGTTTGTTGTTTTTAGGTTCCAAGCCAACTGCTTCCAGCTCTACATCTGCTGGAAGTGTTTCCTCAGAGCTTCTGTGCCTTCATTTGTAAAATGTGGACCTTGTGTTTATGAATTCCTAACGTGGTGCACAGGAACTAGCAAGACATTTTGTTTCATATTGAATATTTGAGGAGTCACAGCTGAAGCTTTGCCGTGTTAGTTGACACTGCATACTATGGTTTAGATATGGGTCGAATACCCTCTGAGCTTTCACATGCTGGATGTAATCCTCAGTGAGTATTATAAAGAATATGAAAATTTACCTAGACCATAATACTTGGAGATCAGGCCTTTAGGAAGTAGTTAGTATTATTAGATAATGTCATCAGGGTAGGATCCCCTTATTAAAGGATGCTGGCTTTATAAAAGAGAGAGGTAAGCATCCATGTAATGCTCTCACTATCTCTTGCCAGTGAGATAACCTTTGGGATTCTCCCAGTAAGATGGTCATGACTAGTTATGTGCCCTAAACCACCAAAACTGAGAGCCCAAATTAACACCTTCATAAGTCTCATCCACTTGATTCATACTAGATTTGCTGTTTGTATGCATTTTAATTCTCCTTTATTTCTGGATATTTTCAGGTCTAGTTTTAAAGAAAACTATATATTAAAACTATGGGAAGCATGTGGGACTGTGACAAAGGATCTCAGCCCATAACACAAATACATCTTTTTTTTGGTGCTTGATTAACATGGAGATTCCCAAACCAGCCTTCAGCATGTCTTGTCCAGCTTCTCTTGAGTGAGGCCCTGGGTTTGTATAGTACCACCTGTTCCCACTTCCAATAACTCTGGTACCGATGGTTCCTGACTCATGCTTTTAAAACACTTGTTTAAAAGGATAGCCCAAGAGGTCCTTGGATAAGAATGTTTTTGAATCTTGGCTATGGTGATAAATAAATTGTATAAATAAATATATCGTAAATACACGTTGCCAAAAAAAAACCAAAACAAACAAACAAAAAAAAACAAACTCCATAGAATCAAATACACACATGACATCAGTCTCAGCCATCAGGATTGTTACTTTCAACATAGTTCATAATCCTGACTTTTCCAACCAACCGTGAAGATTCCAGGTAATTTTTCTTTAATAAACCAATGAATTAGCAAACTGTCAGCTTCGTTGGGCTGACTTTATTAGGTTTCTGTCATGTTTCTCAGTTAGGTGCACAGTTCTGCAATGTGAGCCTCCAAATAAAATGCTTTCCATTCTCCATGTGCAAGCCCTCCATCAGGCTTAGTTAAGTGGACAGGTTAAATGTGCTGTTTAAGTCCGAGAGGGAGCCAACACTCCAGAAAGTAATCACTTGTTTTAGCAAAATAGACTTCTGGTTTTACAGCCCTGCTCCACAATGTCTTCTCTGGCAATAATTTAAAATTAACTAAGGGTCTTTAGAGATTTTGTTTTCCCACTAATGGCAGTGGTCAGTTTCATGTTAGTGAATTCATTTGTATACAATTAGCCCTTGTATGTTTATTCAAAGGGGAGTTGGGTTGTATATATTTAATCATCAGGGACATACTATGAATGTTTTCAGCTGCCATGACAGTGTTGTGGTTAGACTTCAGAACAGAATTTTAATATTTTAAAAAAATATGATTAAGTATGTATAGGTGAATCACATAATGTATGATTTGCTTCAAAACAACCCAAGGAGAAGTGAGGAGAGGTTACAAGCAGGAAGACTGGACTCAGAGAGCTCAATGCTGAATCTGGATGTTGGGTATGTGGGATTCATTATCCATTTCTTTGCCTTTATAACCTGTTTGAAATGTTTCACGTGAGAATGTTAGGAATGGGGAGGCCACATTACAAGCATCCTTAGTGAGGCCCAGAAGACGAAGCCCCAGCTGAACCTCACACTTCCTTTCAAGGACACAGAGCACTCCTGAACTGATCACTGAGGAGCAGGAGGCTCTGAGGGCTGTGGACGCAGCATGTCCAGCTCAGCCCCCACAGCAAGCACCAGCTCTCTTTGGACCTCAGCTTTACATCTGAAGTCTTCACATTCACAGCTGTGCATCATTTGTTCTAAAAAAAAAAAAAAAATAAACAAACCAAAAAAAGCCTTGAAGAATGTAAGAATAATGTATTTTATCTTACTTCCAGGATTTTATAAATACTAACAGAAGAGATAGTGCTCTCTTTTCTTTTCTTTTCTTTTCTTTTCTTTCCTTTTAACGTTCCTGCTTCTATTTTCTTTCTGGTTCCTTTCTTTGTTTGGGGTGGGCAGGAGATGGCCATAGAGTAGCCTGCCCCTAAGAGAAATGTTTCAGGCTGTTTAGAAACAAGAGTTAAGGGGCTATCTGGGAGATGTGAAGGTTGTAAAATGACTGCTTCTCAAGCATGAGGACCTGAATTCAAATCCCGAGAATGCCTGTGACCAGCCAGACACAGTGGTGTCAGCCTGCACTGCAGGGCAGGGAGAGAGAGCACACCTATGCAGATCTCTGAAGCTCCACAGCCATTTTAGCCAAATTTACAAGCTTCAGAATCACTCAAAGACCTTGTCCCCCAAAATAAAGATGGGGAGTAATTAAGGAAAGACACCCAATATGTGTGCACCGTCACATACACACACACATACTTGCTGCACACATTCACACTAAAAAGAGACACAGAAACAGAGAAATAAGTTAGGGAATAGATGGACTTGACTCAGGATTGGCATACATACTCATGGCTGCATGCATCCTTCATCCACTCCTAGAAATCTTCTTGTCTTTTAAAAACACATTTTTCCTGTCCTTGCTTGATAAATGATACTTGCAAATAGCTATCCCTTGAGACATTTTGAAACTGCACAAGGCTCTAGAAGACAAAAACAACCAAAGACACACACACATAGAATAAACAAACAAACAAACACTAAAATGGCTAACTCTTCCCTTTCTCCCAGCAAGCATTCCTTGAGAATTTCCAGAGTGTGAAGTAGTTAGGTAGCTTAAGAGTTTCACCCTGTGTGGAAATGAGATGTACAAGCCACTGGAGAAAGAGAACAGCAACAATTAAAAACTTACCCATAGTCCTAAAATAAAGTGACCCACATTATGTCAGTGTATACTTGTAAAGTAAAATATAAGACTAGTGATCACAGATGTGTTTAAACTGTCTCAGAAATAGAGTTGTGCAGCCTATAAAACAATGATCCCAAATAGATGTACTAGTTTTCCAAGAGTCAGGCACTGACCCTCATTTTAAATAAAATATAATAATAGCATTTGCTAAAGGCCTGGGCTGTATGAGGTAAATCACTCTGATTTACTCTGATTATTTTTTTCTATTCACTGTGAACTTGCAGGTAGGAATTATTACCTCTGAGTTTGAGGTGAGGAAACTCAAGGAGGTGAAGGAATGAACTCAAAAGTATAAGGAGGTTTAATTCAGCCTAGGCTGAGACCCCCACAGTGTATCTTTTTAATCCTATATCTCAAGCACCCCTGCTGAACCTATTCCAACACAGCTGGGGAGAGGTAGATCATGGAAGAGAGGGTCTTTAGATTGTTTGCTTACCAACAGCAAAAGGATGTGGTTAATAAACCTATTGTTCTTGCTGTGGAAGCCATAGACTTCCCTGGTTGAAGCTAGCTATGTGGTTAAGAACATAAGTTCCCCTAGTAATGCCAGTGGGCTGGGTAGCCTTATACCAATTGACACAAGGCAGAGACATCTGAGAGAAGGAATAGTCAGGTGAGAAAAATGCCTCCAAAAGATCTGGCTACAAAACATTTTCTTAACTAGTAATTGATGGAGGAGGGTATTGCATGAATTCTATTTAGTATTATAATAAAAACCCAGAGCCAGATAATTGGGGTAAAGCTGGAATATCAGAAGCAAATCACTGCCAACTTCAAAGGCCAAACAGTATGTCCTGTCTTCACAGATCCTGCAGACAGAATGCTGAAATTCTACCTTCTCCTGCCTTATAGTTTTTTTTTTTTTTTCTGATTTAACTCTCCTAGAGCTAGGATTAAAGGTGTGTGCTACCATTGCCTGGCTGTTAGGCCTTGAACTCACAGAGATCTCTGTCTCTCAAGTGGCAGCATTAAAGGTGTGGTCTTCACTCCCTGACCTTTATAGGGTGGCTGTGGGTGATTCTGGCTTCTGATATTTCAAGCTATTTTTATTAAATATACAGCATATCACCACAGGAGGGTGTAATCCATTGTGTGTGAGGCCACCCCTGAGCTGGTGGTTCTGGGTTCTTTAAAAAATATAGCAGGCTGAATAAGCTATGAGGAGCAGCCTGGAAGCTCATCCATGGTCTCTACATCAGCTCCTGACTCCAGGTCCCTGCCCCGTTTGAGTTCCTGCCCTGACTTCCTTTGATAGTAGACTGTGATACAGAAATATAAATGAAATAAACTTTTCCCTCCCCAAGTTGCTTTTTGTCACGATGTTTACCACAGCAATATAACCTTAACTAAGACCACCAGATTTTTTCACTTTGCCACATGTGTTGGTTGCCTATGAATGTGACAATACCCTACTAAAGCAACTTGAAGGAATAAAAAGATTTCTATTAAGCTCATGATCGCTAGCGGAGGAGGTTGTCATTACATTATGACTGGGGAAGGGGGTTGTCAGTATATTATGACAAGGAGGACATGACAGAGGAGTTCATGGTAGTAGGAGCATGTGGCGAAGTCTATTCACATCATGGCAGAGGAAAAAGGAGAGAACCAGGGACTACATATAACCTTCAAAGTCCCCAAATTATTTACTTACATTGAGCCAGACTTACAAGTTAAAAGTTTCCCAGCTGTGGAACAAAAGTATTGAAGATTTGCCTGAAGATGACATTTCAGATTCAAGCCAAAGTAAGCTCCCAGTGACAAAGGGGACACAGAGGAATAAGTGTTTAGTGAAAGCTGAGCCTTGAGAGGCTGAAGGGTTCTTTAAAAACTTGGTTTTCTAGGAGCCCAGGAATGATGTATTCTTCTGCTGGAGGATTATGGAGTGTTTTGTGGAAATTTTATGACATTAGGAATTCTGGTGACATCATTAGCACTGGGAGCATCCTATGGATTCTACCTCAACATTGCCTATTCCTGAGTTCCATTCTTGGAAGCCAGAAAGTCTACCTCTAAGCATAGTGTGCGGAGTAGTCTGATTGAGAATGACCCCATAGGCACACGTTGGAAAATTTGGAGCCCAGAGGAAAGAATTGTTTGGGAAGGGGTAGGAGGTGTGGTCTTGATAGAGGAGGAGTCACTAGGGGTGGACTTCGAGATTTCCGAACACTTACACCATTTCCAGTGAGGATTTTTCTTCCTCCTGTTTAAGAAACAAAATATAATCTCTCAGCTATCTCTGCTGCCATCCCTTTGCTCTGCCATCATGGACTCTAACCCTTTGAGCCACTAACCTGACTAAATGTTTTATTTTATAAGTTGCCTTGGCCATGTGTTGTTATAGCACCTAAAAAGTAACCAAGACAGTGTGTGAGCCATGAACATTCCCTGGGATTCTGAGTAAATGGAAGTCCCGAGTTATCTAGGCAAAATCTACTCATGGCCAATAAATAGGCACAGTCTACTCATGGCCAATGAATTGTCCAAAAAAAAAAAGTATTGTTTTTACAAGTTGCAAACAGAGTTTGAAATTCAGGCCCTTGCCCAGAGCAGAGTCAGAGATTGAGCAGAACACTTGCTCAGAGGAGACAGGAAACACACAAGCACTCTTGCCACAACTGACTAGGAGCCACTTAATTGTAAACCACTGAAGCCATGCACAGATGCCAGCGCAAAAATACATATAATAATATAAAGAACAAGGCAACTCCAGAAGAAACTGGTGGTTCTACAACTACAAGACCTGAACAGTGCAATGAAGAGGAAGCAGAAAAAAACACCACCAAAACCACCTTTATGAAGATCATTGAAGCCTTCAAAGAAGATATAAAAAAATTCCCTTAAAGAAATAGAAGAAAATACAAACAAAAAATTGGAAGACATGACAGATCCTGGAAAGAAAACCAAAAAAAGGTAAACCAAAAAGTGAAAGAAACATTCCAGGAACTAAAAACTGAAATAGAAACAATAAAAAAGGCACAAAATGAGGCAAAGATGAAAATAGAAAACCTGAAGAAAAGAGCTGGAAATTCAGATACCAGCATAACCAACAGATTCCAAGAGATGGACGACAGAATCTCTGGAGTGGAAGACTCAGTAGCTGAAATAGGTATATCAGTCAAAGAAAATACTAAAACCAAAAAAGCCATAACACAAAATGTTCAGGAAATCTGGGACACCATGAAAAGACCTAACTTGAGAATAATAGGAATAGAAGAAGGAGAAGAATACCAGCTCAAAGGCACAGATAATGTATTCAATAAAATAGAAGAAACTTTCCTAACGTGAAGAAGGGAATGCCTATAAAGATACAAGAAGCTTATAGAACACCAAATAGATATGACCCCCCCAAAAAGTCAGCTTGCCACATAATAATCAAGCCACAAAACATACAGAACAAAGAAAAAATTTTAAGACATGCAAAAGAAAATGGCCAACTTACTTATAAGGGCAGACCCATCAGAATAACACCTGACTATTCAATGGAAACAATGAAAGCTAGAAGGGCATGGTCAGAAGTTACACAGTCACTAAAAGAGCATGGCTGCCAACCTAGAATACTATAGCCAGCAAAATTATCAGCCACCATAGATGGAATAAACAAGATATTTCATGACAAAGCCAGACTGAAACAATACCTCTCTAACAATCCAGCACTACAGGAAGAATTAGAGAGAAAACTCCAACCTAAGGATCCCAGATACACCGATGAAACCACAAACAATCAATCATCCCACAGAAGAATAGCCCAGAGAAAGGAAATACATACAAGCTGCTACCAAAAATAGCAGGAAATATCAATCAGTGGTCACTCATATCCCTTAAGATCAATGGACTCAACTCACCTATGAAAAGACACACACAAACAAGATGGATACTAAAACAGAAGCCATCCTTCTGCTGCATATAAGAAACATACCTCAAACACAAGACAAACACAGGCTCAGAGTAAAGGGTTGGGAAAATATTTTCCAATCAAATGGTCCTAAGAAACAAGCTGGGGTTGCCATCCTAACATCTAACAAAGTAGACTTTAAGGTAAAAGCAATTAAAAGGGACCAAGATGGTCATTACTTATTCAACACAGCAAAAACTGGTCAAGAGGAGATTTCAATCCTAAATATTTATACCCCTCCTATAAGGGCACCTACCTATGTAAAAGAAACACTGCTAAAACTCAAATTCCACATCAATTTTCACACCCTTATAGTGGGAGACTTCAATATCCCATTTCACCCCTGGATAGGTCAACCAGTCAGAGACTCAACAGAGAAATAAGGGGTCTAACAGAGGTTATGATGCAAATGGATTTAATATATATCTACAGAAGCTTCCACCCAAATGCAAAGAAATATACATATTTCTCAGCTGCTCATGGAACTTTTTCCAAAATTGACCACGTAATTGATCATAAAACAAATATCAACAGATTAAAAAAAATGGAAATAATCCCTTGTAACACATTGGACCACCTGGGCTTAAAGTTAGAATTCAATAACATCAAAAATCACAGAAAGCCTACAAACTCACGGAAACTAAACATCACTTAGGTGAACCATCTCTGGGTAAAGGAAGAAATTAAGATGAAAATCAAAGTCTTCCTAGAATTTAACAAAAATGAATCCAAAACATACCCAAACTTGTGGGACACAATGAAAATAGTCTTAAGAGGAAAATTCATAGCACTAGATGCCTATATGAAAAACCTAGAGAAATCCCACACTAGAGAACTAACAGCACAGCTGAAAGCCTTAGAAAAATTAGAAGTAAACTCACCTAGAAGGAGTAGATGGCAGGAAATACTCAAACTTAGAGCTGAGTTCAATACAATTGAAACAAAAAGAACAATACAAAGAGTCAATGAATCAAAGAGTTGGTTCTTTGAGAAAGTCAACAAGATAGATAAGCCCTTAGCAAAACTAATCAAAAAGCAGAGAGAGAGTATCCAAATCAACAAAATCAGAAATGAAAAGGTGGACATAACAACAGACCCCCAGAAAATCCAGAGAATTATCAGATCATACTTTGAAAATCTATATCCTACAAAAATGAAAAACCTAGAAGAAATGGACAGCTTTTTGGACAGGAACCATTGACCAAAATTAAATGAAGAACAGATTAATTATCTAAGCAGACCTATAATCCTTAAGGAAAGTGAAGCTCTCAATAAAAGCCTCCAAAGAAAAAAAAGCCCAGGTCCAGATGTTTTCAGTGCAGAATTCTACCAGACATTCAAAGAAGAATTACTACCATTACTCCTGAAACTATTTCACACAGTAGAAACTGAAGGAATTTTGCCAAATTCCTTCTATGAGGCCACAATTACACTAATACCCAAGCCACTCAAAGACACAACAAAGAAAGAGAATTGCAGACCAATTTCCCTCATGAATATTGATGCTAAAATTCTCAACAAAATTTTGGCAAACCATATACAACAATATATAAAAAATATCATCCACCATGACTAAGTAGGATTTATCCCAGAAATGCAGGGATGGTTCAACATATCAAAAAACCATCAACATTATGCATCATATAAACAAACTAAAGGAAAAAACCCACATGAGCATATCCTCAGATGCTGAAAAAGCCTTTGAGAAAACCCGACACTCCTTTATGATTAAAGTTCTGGTGGAATCAGGAATACAGGGAAAATATCTCAATATAATAAAGGCTATTTACAAGAAGCTGACAGCCAGCATCAAACTTAATGGAGAAAAACTCAAACCAATCCCACTAAAATCAGGAACTAGACAATGATGTCCTCTCTCCTCTTATCTATTCAATATAGTTCTCAAAGTTTTAGCTAAAGCAATAAGAGAATGAAAGGATATTAAAGGGATACAAATTGGAAAAGAAGAAGTGAAACTATCTCTATTTGCAGATGATATGATTGTATATATAAGTGACCCACAAAATTCTACCAAGGAACTTCTACGGCTGATGAACACCTTCAGCAATATAGCAGGATATAAGATTAACTCAAAGAAATCAGTAGCCCTTCTATACACTAAAGATAGAAGAGTTGAGAAAGAAATAAGGGAAACATTACCCTTTATAATAGCTGCAAATAGTATTAAATACCTTGGAGTAACTATAACCAAAGAAGTAACAGACCTATTTGACAAAAAATTTTAAGTCACTGAAGAAAGAAATTGAAGAGGGTATCAGAAAATGGAAAGCTTCCCATGTTCCTGGATAGGTAGCATCAACATAGTAAAAATGGCAGTTCTACCAAAAGCAATCTACAGATTCAATGCACTGCCCATCAAAATCCCAACACAATATTTTTTGGATCTTGAAAGAACAATACTCAATTTAATTTGGAATAACAGAAAAGCCAGGATTGCCAAAACAATTTTGCTCAACAAAAGAACTTCAGGAGGCATCACCATCCCCAACTTCAAGTTATAGTATAGAGCTACAGTAATAAAAATCAGTCTTGTACTGGCATAAAAACAGACTTGTGGATCAATGGGATAGAATTGAGGATCTGGGCATTAACCCAAAAAACCCATGAACACCTGATCTTCGACAAAGAGGCCCAAAATATTCAATGGAAGAAAGATAGTTCTTTAACAAATGGTGTTGGCATAGCTGGGTGGTAGTGTGTAGAAAAATGCAAATAGATCCAAGCCTGTCACCTTGCACAAAACTCAAATCCAAGTGGATCAAAGACCTCAATATAAACCGAGCCACTCTGAACTTGATAGAAAAGAAAGTGAGAAATAGACTTGTATGAATTGGCACAGGTGACCACTTCCTAAATATAACACCAGTGGCATGGACACTAAGATCAACAATCAATAAGTGAGATTTCCTGAAGCTGAGAAGCTTCTGTAAAGCCAAGGACACTGTCAATAGAAGAAAATGACAGCCTACAGAATGGGAAAAGATTTTCACCAACCATACAATTGATAGAGGATTGATCTCTAAAATATATAAAGAACTCAAGAATCTAGAGCCCCCAACCTTGAATAACCCAATTAAAATATGGGGTTCAGAACTAAAAAGGGAATTCTCAGTAGAAGAATTACGAATGGCTGAAAGGCACTTGAAAAAGTGCTCAACATCTTTAGCCATCAGAGAAATGCAGCTCAAAACAACTTTGAGATACTACTTGATACCTGTCAGATTGGCTAAGATAAAAGACACAGATGACAGTTCATGCTGGAGAGGTTGTTAACCAAGGGAAACACTCCTCCATTGTTGGTGGGAGTGTAAGCTTGTTCAGCCACTCTTGAATGAGGTATGGCATTTTCTCAGAAAACTTAGAATCATCTCCTCAAGGATCCAGCAATACAACTTCTGGGTGTATACCCTACAGGGGCACATTTGTACCCAAAAGGTATTAGTTCAACTATGTGCATAGCAGCATTATTTGTAATAGTAAGAACCTGGAAACAACTCTTGGCCCTCAACTGAAGAATGGATTAACAAACTGGTACAACTACACAATGGAGTACTACTCAGCAGTAAGAAAAAATGATATCCTAAAATTTGCAGACAAATGGATGGATTTGGAGAATATCCTCCTAAGCAAGGTATCCCAAACCCAGAAAGATAAACAGGGGATGTACTCATTCATTAGTGAACTCTAAACAAAAAAAGCAAAAAGCAAAGCATGTTCAAACTGCAAACTACAACCACTGAACAGCTTGCGATCTGAAACACCTTGGACTGGCACCTTGGATCCCAATCCTTCTAGAGGAAGGCCTGACCTAGTCTTATTGTTGGGGTGAGGAAATTGGATCTGCCTGGAGTGTATGCTGAACTGAGCCAAACTGGAACCTTGGGACCTCCTGCCCTTGCTGTGGAGGAGATGGGGAGATGTGGAGAAGAGAGAGTGACTGGGAGGTGCAGGAGCGGGAAGGGACCTTGAATAAGGATATACATGGATAGAAAATGTGATTTTATTCATAATAAAATATTTTAAAAGATAATAAAAAAGAAAATGGATCCTCATGTTGCTGCTTTTTTCATCTTTTTGAGGAAGACAGGACAGTACTATGCACAATATGTAACTGCATAAGTGAAGTATAAAAATGGAGGGGAAGCATTTTCAAACTTTCATAGCAATATGACATTGCTGAAGCAGCCAAGAGTGATGATTGGATTTGTCTCATAGAGCTAATCATCAGAAGGTCAAATGTATAACAGAATCCCGTGTGTTTGAAACTACATGTAGATTATAGAGCGATCCTGTGTACTCCTTCTTGTTGGATTAGGGGACAATAACAGATCCTTCCACACAAATAGCCTGGGAAGTGCCGAGGTTTTGCACCCGAATGACTTAAAGATGCAATAGCTGTACTCTGCTTCTTGTTCACCCATGAAGTAAAGTAGCTGTCAGCTGATCAGCCTCTCAGAAATTGCCCAAGCCTCCTGGAGTCTCCAGTTTCCTCACATGAGACTCATCCAGGTTTTCTCATACTACCAGGACCATCACACCAACTCTAGGCTGCCGTAGGTTCTCAAATCAAAGTCTATTTCCACATCCAGATGTCTCTTACGTTTTAAGAACTGGAAGGAAGGTATAAGAGAAAAGATTTAAGTACATGTTTTCCTCCTGGGTACCTCAAAGATTCCCTCTGGCACCTAAATGCATATGTTAACTACTGTGTATGGATTTGTTATGACTGCTGGTCTCATCAGTAGCCCGATTTTGTCTTCTGGAAGCTGTTTGATTTAGGATGTACCTTCCCATTCCTCACAGGCCAGTGCTCTACTGTCTCCTTTAATCTGAAAGCTCTGGAAGCTACAGAAGCAGAAATTCCCTGTGCCAACCTGGAGCCGGGAGCTTTAGGTGAATTATTTCATTTAATTAATGGAAACCACACAAGTTACGTATAGTCCTGTCCAGTTTTTATAAGTAGGACCTATAGTAAGAAAGCAAAGTTATTTTCTCTGTGTAAAGCAATTAATAAAAGAAAGGGCAAAGATGTGATTTCAAACCTTGTTTGTAATCATTTTGGGTAAATAAATATCTACCATTGTTAGATGGTAGATATTGTAATATTATTGAAATGTTATAAATATTTAGCAATTGCTCCAGTGTAACGAGGGAAGAACCAAAGTTCCAGAAGGATCAGACACCCAGGAATAAGGAGCTTCTACTGACAATCTTCAGTTCCTCACTCATTCAGAGCCTTTGTTTGGCCTCTGCTTACTAGAATCTGCAAATGCACAAGGAACACTCTGTTTTTAAAGTGTAGATATCCTTGAGTCTGTTCCAGAAAGGACAATATCACGAAGTATGTCACATTACTCAAAGTCCTGTGTGCCTTTAGCTGTTGGACCATGCCTTTGTTTGAGTTAATATTTAACAATGAAGGGACAATGAGGCTAAATACACAGAGAAAAAGCAGAATTGTGTTATAAGAAATATGGCAAAACCAGAAGGATGTTAGTATTCAAAAATGATAGTGGTAAATACTCTAGGCTCAGAGTGGCATTTATAAGACAGAACACAGGGTCTTTTGGGAGAAGCACAGAGTTACATTAAATTTTGAAAAAGTCAGTATAAAAAAATTAATCCATATTCTGAAATTATAAAAATGAAGCCTTTAAAAACATTTTCAGGGCTAGCATAGTTTTCCCATAACCTGTCAGTCTGATGATTTTTGGTAAATACTTGGGTAGAGAAATCAGGGGATGAACCTTCCTGTTCTGGGCCCTAGAGATCTCGCAGCTCTTCATTGCCTTTTTGCTGGAGTCAAGATAATTACCAGTCCTCAGAAATGCTGGAAGAGGCAATGGAAGAAATCTTCAAATAATTTCTTACATTTTGATACATTTTGGTTGATTTTATTCTTCTAATTTTCAATTCGCTTTCACTGCAGTTTACTTCCTTAAAGTGTGACAAGGACAGGGGATATCATTGAACAGCTAACAGCTAAGAGTGTTTGCTGCACAAGGGTGAGGCCCCAAGGTCACATCTCTAGAACCAGAAAAAGCTGAACGTGGTTGAGGGCCAGTAACCCTAGGACAGAAGTGGAAAGGAATGGAGATAGGGGGATGACTGGAACTTACTGACTGAAAGCCTGGCTTTCTTGTCATTGTGGACAGTGATGAAGCAGGCTACTGATATCTCCCAGTGGCCTCTGTGCAAAGAGGAGCATGGTACCCCTCTACAAATGCTCATATGCAATAAACACACACACATCCTGGAAACCCACTCCTAAGAATTCTCTCACATATCACACTGATGGTAACACCAAGAAGAGTGGTCCTCCAGCATTAAGATGACTGTCTCTCTCCTCCTCACCTCTGCCTTGTCTACAGTAGGAAGTGCCTGTACCATAACTCCTGAAATGGAATGTGTTCCCAGATGGGCAGCTCTATAAGTTTAGGATGTGTGCAACAAAGATTTCCTTTTCAGGTTTAATCAAAACACCAGGACAACAGGAAAAAAATCCCTCTACACATTCTTTACACAAAGACAAGATTCTGTGCAATTATTACAGCAGAGTTTAATCCTTCCTGATTCAGTGTTGCTGCCTGAGAGGGATGTCATCCCAGGGTGGAAGGGAACTTCCACCTAGGCCTCCTTCAACTCCTGCAGACCTTGCCTTGCCGAGGAGACAAAGCTTACTCACCTCCTCCGGCTCCTAGGCAGATCCTGCTCATTGTTGTAGGTTGCTAGCTGCCTGGGGTCTCAGAGTCCTGTCCCTCCCCTTCATGTCCAGCAGTTGTCTTCCTGACATTCTCAATCAGTTTTAAGACAAAGGCATCCTTTTCCTCTTGTCTCTATCTGCATGACATAGGCAGCCATCCCATACCTCTTAGCGTATTCTGTCTAACACAGACCTCTGAGACTCTAGAGGAAATTAAGAGACAGTGAATGAAAGAGGAAAGGGATAAGACAATGCTGTTCAGGAAGCAGGTGCATGGCCGCAAAGTGGTCAGCTACAGAGTGTGTCCTGGTTTTCCTTTATTCCTTTATTCTAGACTGAAGCCAGGGGAGGCGAGAGCATATGAAGTGGATGTGAGGGACCTAGATAGGAGAGCAGTTTTGTTTTCTAGTGCTAGGCCCTAGAAATGGGCTGTGGTCACTGACTCACAGCAGGTGTCCTTCTGGTCTCCAGGGGCATTTGCCTCCAGTCACTGATTCAGTAGCCTCCAATCACAGCAGGCTCTCTGTGAGGGGCTGCACATGATAGAGACGGACTCAGCCAGCCAAGCTCTGAGCGAGAAAAGTTAGCCACCAAAACCTAAGTGACAGTCCCCTCTCCCATTATAAATGGAGATGAAGTGAAATAGGAAAAATTAGGAGTGGTAATACATAGTCCAAAGGACTTGTGAGTTTGGTAGTAGAGTGTGGGACTAAATGAAGTCTTCCCTGCCCCCTGGATGGTGGGAGTTCGTAAGGAATTTAGACAGATTATAAATGAGAATCTAAGCACAGAATCCTGCTACATTTAACATTTTCTTCAGTGCCACACTGAAATTTCAGCTATTCATTATAAATGAGCACGAAGATGATGTGCGATGATAGAATTTCACTTACATTTTTTTAAAGCTTTAGTTTAATAATCCCAAATTCTTCCTCAACAAACCATATAGCGCACATATGACTACAGGTTTCTGTAAACTTCTCTGTACGACCCTGTCTCACTGGGCCTCTCAACTCTCTCAGGCTGCCTGGAAAGATGCACATGCAGTGAGGGATGTGAGTGTGCTAGGTGACTTGTCCAAGATCACAGAGCCATGGAGAGAGGACCAAGCTTGGAAGCCAGGCCAGCTTCCCTATCAGGAGCTCCCTGTACTGTTCCACCACACTTTTCTGACATCTTCCTGTTGGACTGCTAACATTTGGCCAAGGCATCTGAAGTTTCCTCTCTCTGCTAATGTGCGTGTCTTCTCATGGCCAGAGAACTTGGGGCAGCTTCCCTGTTTTCTCTTTTCTTGTGTCTGTTCTGACTTTTATTGCATCTTCACAGCTGCTTGCTTTGAATTCATTTTCTCCTCTTTGCTGTTCCCTTAAGATGCACACTGAGGAGGCTGGAGAGATGGCTCAGAAGTTAAGAGCACTGACTGTTCTTCCAGAGGTCCTGAGTTCAATTCCCAGCAACCACATGGTGGCTCATAACCATCTATGATGACATCTGGTACCCTCTTCTGTATACTGTATACATAATAAATAAATCTTTTAAGATGCACATTGAGGTCTTGAGATCTTCCATCCTGTATAACGGTATTCCTGGAGCTGAGGTCAGAGGCTGTATCCTGTCAGCCCCAATGACCCAGACTTAGCAACTGGTCCTTAAAAAGCAAATTAAAAGTACCAGCTAGGCATGCATATCTCTGAGTACAGCAGTTTGGAGGCAGAGGCAGGTGAATCTATAGTTTGAGGCCAATCTGGTCTATATAACAGGTTCAGGCCAGCCAAAAATACATTGACCTTGTCTCAAAAAACTAAAAATAAGTAACAAATAAATTAGCCAAAGCAATTGTGAAGCACAGAAAAGATTGATATATTTAATGTGGCCACATTGGGAAGAGGAACAGGGAGATCCAGGGCCTCTCCAAGCACATCTACAGGGTCTCTGCATAAGGTTTAGGTTTAAACAGAGGTTGGGGTTCTGATTACTCAAGCAAAGCTTCCCAAGGTGTGGTCCTTCCTAGGGTGAATTATTCTTGTCTGGCATTCAGTTTCTCCTGCAGTCATCTGATAAATTCATTGGCAGAGAAGCTTCCCTTCTCTTGGTAGCCCAGCATTTAGGCTTTTTCTTCTGTCAGCATGACATTTTATTCTTATTCCTGGGGTTCGTTGTTTCAACAGTCTGATAACCAAAGTGAGGGGTACATGTGTCTCTTCAGCACAGAGTCATTCCTGCCAGGAAGCCAGCCAGAAAAAAAAGCATCTGAGGCTATGAATTTTCCTCCAAATACTGTTCCAGCAGCATGTGGCATTTTCCTTTCCTTTAGCTCAAACTTAAGAGAAACTTTGGATCCCTTTACTTTTAAGCTTTTCACTTGATTACCAAATGTTTGTTATTGATTTCTAATTTAATTCCATCGAGGAAAAGAACCTTCCACCTTTGGCTTACATCCTTTTTAACTCATGACTTGTCTTCCTGGACAGAATGAAGTCTGTCTCGGTGGATGTCCTTCGGCATGTTCTTCTGTTTATAATGTATAATGCCCAGAAATAAGGTCAACGTATCATCTCTCTTGTTTTCTTGCCTTCCCATCTGCTCTGTGCTTTCTTTCCTTTTCTGTGCTTCCTTCTTTCAGAGGAAGTAAGGCTTTTCATTATCCCACTTCATTTCCATTGTTGCTTTATTAACTATAAATGTGAGGATTATTTGCCATTATTTTGTGCACACACTCACTCACTCACAAAACATAGTGATTCACTTTCAAACAATAGTACAACATATTGTAGAGTGAGACCTTTGTGCTGACATACTTCCCTTCCTTCTCTCCCAGATTTCTTGGATTTTTTTTAAAATTACTTTCTTTATTTTTACTTAGGCACTTAGCCCACACGTCACTGTTATGCTATCATCAAAGAACAATGAATTTTCCTGGCAATTTAAAACGTACCTTAGTTTCTGTTGCTGTGATAAAATCCCCAACAAAAGCAGTATAAGAGGGGAGGGCTTACAACTGAAGGTGTAGTTCATCAAGCCTGGGAACGTCAAGGCAACAAGAAAGAGCTGGCTACATCGTATACATTCTGCTGCTCACATCCATGATTCTGTTTGTATAATCCAGGATCCCATTCTGGGACTGCCCACCTCAGTCTCTGCAATCAGGATGACCTCCTTCAGAAGACTTTGAGGTAGGTCTAGGTTTTAGCAAGCCAATAATTTACATTGACACCCCAAACTTATAAAACCCTTAGCTATTTGCTCATATAGACTTAACCTCCAGACTTTTCATTCCTTTTAATACATCGAGATCCCATTTATTTTCCTGTCTCCCCTCCTCTTATCATCTCTTCCTTTTTCTTCTCTTTCTGCTTGTCTACTTACCCTGTCTCCTTTTCTTTTTAAAAATTAGTATGAGTATCAAAACTTACTCATGCTAGGCAAGAACTCTACTACTGAGGGACATATATTCCCATTCTGCTTTTAAAATTTATTTTGTTTCTTGCTTTTGTTTGGAGACAGGGCATCATGCATCCCACACTGACCTTAAACTGGTTGTGAAAGTGAGCATGGCCTTAGACTAACTCCTGATCGTCTGCTCCCACTCTAATAAGCTGGGAGTGTATCTTTCTGAAAACATCTTTTGCTTTCAGTAGCCTTATCTTGTAACTAAGTTAATAACCTGCCCTGAAACCCTGTGAAGCTATGTACTCAATCTGTTTCCCTCCTGTTGTATCCTGCCTGTGTAACATCCCTGGAAACAATACAACAACAAGTTTACAATGCCTCAGACTTCCTATGAATTAACTTCTACAAGCTAAATACATCCTTTAATATTAAATTATGTAGTCCTTCATGCTCTGGCAAGGCCAGTCAAGTAAATTCTTCCTTTGTAAATGCTACTAATCTTTTTTTTTTTACTTAGATAAGAGACTCCTCATTCTCTTATAATTTCTTTTCCTGTGCTATGCAATACATACAAGTACAAACTCTTCATTGGGGACAGATAACAGACAACAGACAGAAGATACAGGGAGAGAAATGAATTCAAATTTGGATTCACTTTTCTTCTAAACTACTCCAAGAGGTTTTTAATGTGGTGCTATTGTGCCAGAGCCAGGGCAATTAGCATGCACTGCTGAGGCTGCCAATCGAGCC
>PVIH01004243.1:98499-144214 GCA_004025045.1 Sigmodon hispidus
TTTTTTTTTTTTTTTTTTTTTTTTTTTTTTTTTTTTTTTTTTTTTTTTTTTTTTTTTTTTTTTTTTTTTTTTTTTTTTTTTTTTTTTTTTTTTTTTTTTTTTTTTTTTTTTTTTTTTTTTTTTTTTGTCTTAAGTTTCTTGTTTTGTCTGTCAGACTGAATGTCTTTGTGAGGCCTGGGTCAGTTTCTATTAGTGAATTCTCCTTATGATGCACCACCGTTCCTGACATTGTTTAACAAAATGACGTTTATGATACAGTTTTGATAGCTATTCTAACAGAAGGCTATGTTGCAGACCTCCAGAACTTTCCTTGTATCTTGCTCACTGAGCATCCAGTTACTCCTTACATGTTTTTGATAATAACTTCTGTTTCAATTAGAGGTTCTATTGCTGTGAAAAGACACCGTGACCATGGCAACTCTTTTTTTAAAAAAAACTTTCTTTTTATTTATTTTTTTGTTTCTTTCATATCACATATCTTGATCCCATTCATTTCCTGTCCCTTCCTATCTGCACTCTGCCATTGCAGTCCCCGCCCAATAAAATTTAAAAGAAAAAAGTAAAGAAATAAAAGAAAAAAAATCTCATCATGGGAGCTGTAGTGTGACCCAGTGAAACACACAGTAAACCCCTTTGTCCATATATCTTTACTTGCATTTGCAAGTGTTCATTGCAAAGAGTCATTGGTCTGGTTTGAGGCCTCTGATTTCTGTTAGACCACTGATGCTGGACCCTCCCTGGACCACTGATGCTGGACCCTCCCTGGACCACTGATGCTGGACCCTCCCTGGAACACTGATGCTGGACCCTCCCTGGACCACTGATGCTGGACCCTCCCTGGACCACTGATGCTGGACCCTCCCTGGGACTCCTCTTGGTTATCTTGTTGTTACTCTGGTTTGTGGAAATCCTGTAGCTCTGAGTGTGAAGGACTGGTCCCTTTACATGTTCTAACAGATCATAGGATGGTGGATATTGGGGTGGACCAACGAAGAACCCTGGTTCTGGGCCTGGGTAGTTGCAGGGTTGGTCAGCCTTCCAGCTCTCCTCTCTCCTCACCACCAGGGTGAGCTTTCCTGCATTGCCCTGGTGAGTTTGCCCCTTCCTTGCAGCTACGAGCAAGGGGCAAGCCCATTCTCCCACTTTCATGTCCTCAGGATTGGATCTCCAACACCTACACCTTCAGGGCCACCTCTACTGTATTGCCTAGAAGAGGTGCAGGAGCCCCTTTCTTGGGTGCTGCAGCAAATGAGGAGCAGGGCTGGCACTACCAGTCTTATGATTTCAGGTCCAGCTCTCCCACCTGCTTCAGGCATTGATGGAGAGCGGACACTTCTTTCCCACCCATTTCACCACATCATAGGTAAGTAATAGGGACAACTCTTCTATGCTCCTAATACTGGGCCTGGGCTTGCTCAGACCTCTGCCAACAGGATTGGTTCTATTGTGCTACGCAGGCAAGGTGCAAGACCTGCTTTTTGACCACAGCCACTTTTATAAAGAAAAACATTTAATGGAGGTTGGCTTACATTCCAGAGATTTAGTCCATTGTCATCATCATGGTGGGCAGCATGGTGGTATAAAGGCATCCACATGCTGGAGAAGGAGCTAAGAGCTCTACATCCAAATCCAAAGGAAGAAGGGTAAGACTGCATGACAGGGACTGGGTTTGGCTCCAACATGTGAACCCTCAAAGCCCACCCCCAGTGACACACTCCCTCCAACGAGGCCACACCCACTCTGACAAGGCCACACCTCCTAATAGTGCTACTTCCTATGAGTCTGGGGGGGGGCATTTTCTTTCAAACCACCACCATCCCTTATGAGATTCAGTGTAGCAAATAAAATGACGGAGATTCATTGGGTTTTCTCTCTGGAAAATTTATTTAAGGCTTGCTAACAGTGCATAGGGATTCTTAAGAGCCTTACTGTGTCCTGAGAGGTTGAGTCTAAAAGATGAGGATGGAAAAAAAATTCTTTAATTTCCAGAGATTTGTACCTATATTCACCTGGATGCATGCTATTGATTAAGAGGCTTTATAACTCTGCAATGGTGGTTAAAGTTAGTACTGTGTGTCTCATGGTGCACTGCTTAGTTTTTTTCTGTTTCTTTTTGTCAACTTGACACTGATTAGAGTTATCTGAAAAAAAAAAAACTCAGTTGAAGGGGCTGAAGAGATGGCTCAGTGATTAGGAGCACTGACTGCTCTTCCATAGGACCTGGGTTCATATCCCAGCACCCATATGACAGCTAACAACTGTCTCTAACTTCAAGATCTGGAACCCTCACAGACATGCAAGCAAAATACCAATGCATATAATATAATAAAAATATTTTTAAAAACTCAGTTGAGACAATGACTTCATCAGTTTGGCTTTTAGACAATTCTGTAAGGTTTTTCTTGATTAATAATTGATGTAGAAGAGCCTATTCTGCTGGGGCTATGCCACCCCTTAGGGGCAGGTGGCTTTGGTTTGTAGTAAGCCAGTAAACAACATTCATACGCAGTCTCTGCTTCCCTCACTTCTGGCATCCAAGTTCCTTTCTTGAGTTTCTACCATGACGTCCCTTCACGAGGGACATCTGACCTGTAAAGTGAAATAAACTCTCTTTTTCCAAGTTGCTTTTTTTTTGTCTTGACATTTATTTCAGTAATAGAAAGCAAGTTAAGATGCTTGCCAATGCAAAGGAAATGACTGAGAGATACAAATGATTTCTAATTAAAATAAAATGGAAAGTGAATGTAGTTTCTCTGTTTTAAAGTCTAAGTGATCAATTTCACTCATGCTTCCTTTATTTCAGCAAATAGAAACCTTTCTGTTTATAAAGTTCTCTTTATATTAGCCTTCCTGGATAGCTTCCTCATGGATATGATTGTAGTTTTTTTTTTTTTTTTTTTTAAACTCTTACAATTTGGGTGCCTACCAACCAGCTCCTAAATAAACACATAGAGACTTATTCTTATGAATGCCCAGGCTTAGCTTGGTTTATTTCTAGCCAGCTTTTTTTTTAACTTAAATTATCCCATCTACCTTTTGCCTCTGGGCTTTTACCTCTGTCTATTTTAGTGTATCTTTTCTTTCCTACTCATTTCCTGTCTGGCTGTGTGGCTGAGTGGCTGGACCCTGGCATCTTCCTGTCCCCCTTTCCCAAACCTCTCTCTTCTCCTTCTTTCCTTCTGTTTATTCTCTTTGCTTGTCAGCCCCACCTGTTTCTCTCTCTTGCTAATGGAGCTATTGGACATTCAACTTGTTATTAGACCAATCAAGTATTTTAGACAGGCAAAGTGACATAGCTTCACAGAGTTAACAAATGCAACATAATGAATGCAACAGATCTTTGAATCATTAAACAAATATTTTAAACAGATATTCTACAGCATAAAAGAATGTAAGACATCTTACAAGAATATTCCTCAACATGCAATAAATATGCTCTAGACATGTTTACTTTTGATTTTGTGAGTCACACTGTTCACTCTTTGGAAGTTATACACTTATAATGCATTCTTCAGTACTGGCATACCCCGCCTCAAAAAATATCTCAATGTTCTATTTCTGTAGTTAATTTATGAATAAATATGTCTTATATATGTGGATGGAGAAAGAGAAAGTGGATCTCCTTAAAACTGAGACATGGGGAATATTTTCAACAGAAAAAAATCTAAGATTGAAAAGTATTGGATATCCAGAATAACAATCAATTACTACTTCCATGATCTTGGGAAAGTAACTCAATTTTTCTTTGTATAAGTTTTTTCTTCTATAAATTTATGATACTATCTGTTAAGGTATATTTTAGTTACTTTCTCTTGCTATTGTAAAAAAAAAACATGGCTAAGGAAACTTGTTTAAAAAAGCATTTATTTTGGGCTTACAGTTTCAGAGGGTGAGAGTCCATATCTATTGTAGTGGGAGTGTGTCATCAGGCAGGGAGGCAGGCTGGTGCTGGAGCAGTAGCTGAGAGTTTAAGTCTTGATCTATAACTATGAGGCAGAGCAAACTAAGTGGGAATAGTGAAGACGTCTGAAACCTTAAAGCCCAACACAATGACACACCTCCTTCAACAAGGCCACACTGACTTTCTAGTCCTCCTGAAACATTTCCACCTACTGTGGACCAAGTTTTCAAACCCTACTGGGGCCATTCCCACTCAAAAAGAGCCATAATTTAGTAATTATGATGACTAAATAACTTGAGATCTATGGGGAGCTAAGTTTAGTGTCTAAAAACACAGAAAAACAGACAGGCATGATTCAAATCATTATATTTGCATATCAGGTACACAGAATACAGAGGTATTCTCTTTGAATAGTAAATGACACTAGTTCATAATTTATCTGCCAGTTAAATGACACTCGTTCATAGTTTATCTGCCAGTTTGTACTGTAGTAGCTTGTATTTTCCAAAACAGAAGCATTGGTCTTTTCTATATCCTTTAATGCTTTAGAATGCAGGCTTCCTATCTTCTTATTGAAGCTATCGACCTTATAGAAACTTGGAAGGCCTTCCTGGTAATTTTTTTTTGGTCAACCAAATGTGGCAGGAGTGACATTCTTAAACTTACAGAATCAGAGTACAAGAAGCCGTTTATCTTATAGAGAGAGCACTTGCTTATGAAATCCAGATGCTACACTTTGACAAGCCCAAGTCACAGAAGAGGTTGTTTGTAGGCATTCAAGTTCATTGTTCTGTTTCAGTTAAACCTTCAAATATTTCTAGTCCCAGCTTTCATCAGACTGAGATGATTTGAGACATTCCAACTAAGAGGCTTCCAGTTGAGCACTACCAGTCTGCAGAAGCATGGTAGATATAGTAAATGTTTAAGCACTAGGCTTTGGGATAGTCAGTCATATGACAGTGAACCACTATTACATGTATCTTTTAGTCTCTTTGCAAGGAATAAGAGATTTCTTGGTTTATCTTACTGGAGTGGCTCAATGTAAACAATACGCCCTAAGTAACTGTAAACTACAATTATAGATATTTAAACCACTGTTCTTCTCAGGCATGAGCTAAAGAAGTTATAAATTCATAGCTCATTAGTAGTCATTCACTGCATAAATATTCAAAAATGATAAGCTGTGTTTTTGAGTGCTTCCTAATTTAAAGTCTACTCTTCTAGGAATTCTGCATTTGCCTTTTCATCAAAGTAGCCCTGGCCTTTACCGACGGCCAAGGTTTTTTGAAACCCTACTTGGGGGAAAACTTAAAAACACACTACTTAAAAACCACAAACAGGGATGAGGAGATAGCTCAAAAATTAATAGCATTTGTTGCTCTTATAGAAAACCAAAACCTGGATTTCATTCTCAGAGCCCATATGTGGCTCACAACCATTTGTAATCCAGTTCCAGGAGATTTAATGGCCTCTTCTGACCTTAATAGGTGCCAGACATACATGCATACATTTACATACATATATCCAAATATTCACGCAAATAAAATAAATACATTTAAAAATAGAAACTGTAAGTAATTTTATATTCCTTGGAGAATATGTAGATGGTCCTTTGTCACAGATAAAACATTGACTTAAAGACATAAAAACTTAAATTATATAAAGCTGTCACCAAGACTCTTAAAGACACAGAGGTGTGAGGCTGCTATATCTAGGAGATGAGTATTTTGAACAACAGCAGGATTTATTTTATTGGCAAGTCAGGCTCATTTTATAGATAATATTTTCAAAGCAGTGGCCTTCAAGCTTGAAACTTTTTTTCTTAAATATTTATTTTTGTTTATGTATATAGATGTTTTAACTTCATTTTTTTATGTGCCCCACATGTGTGTAGTGATCATGTAGACCTTAAGAGAGAATCAGATCACCTGGAACTGGACTTACAGACAGTTCTGAAGCAACAGGTGTGTGCTGAAAACCAAGCATCAATCCTCTGCAAGAGCAGCAAGTGCTTCTGACCTCTTAGCTACCCTCAGACCTCACATTTCTTTTTGATTATATTAAAAATATTTTATGCTATTTTTATTATGGTTAATTTATTTGCCTATACAAAAACAAAAGAAATAGGGATTGAACACCTATACCACATTCTAGGCATTGTTCTAGGAGATGGTGATGACCCTGAATGCCAAGAGTACAATCCATACAATGACTGTAAGTGAGCCAAGTCATTTATTTTCTATATATGGTATTGTTCAAGATAGAAAAATTTCAAAGTTTGGAAAATGTGTTAATGATGTTCAGTGGTAATCTAATATCCAAAGGGGCATAAGGGGCCTGGAAGGGTAGATATTAATATTGTCATCTGGCTGGAAAAGAACCAACCCAAGTGGGCAGCAAAAAGGACTCAGAAAGTAGGCTCCACAGAAAGGAAAAGATATTCTTTCTCCAGGTTCCTGTAAGTCAAATACAAACAGCAATATGTCATTGTTCAGTGACAGAATCTTGAGGGAGAAGACAAGGAAATCAGAAAATAAGGAGACAGGTAAATTTGGGATAGGAGGTATCAAATAAGCTATGTCTTATGCCAAGTAAACTCATTAAGAAGTACAGCATCTTATATTCTATTTCAAAGAGAGAAAAGGAACAAAATTAGCAGAGATTTTCATACTAGGGGATGAAGTCAGCAGGAAGTTAATCAAACAGTGTTACACAAGAGAAACATGGTACATCTCAGGAAGTTTTCAGACTGAGAATACAGTGCCCTGGGACTGGTAGCCATAGTCCTTTCTTTATATTGGAAAAATTAGGTTCTCAGGGTCTGAAGCCATTGCTCCCTCAAGGTCCAGGCTAGTACCAGCTGTGCCAATCATTCTCCTGGTTTTAGAGAAGGAGTTGTGGTGTACACACACACACACACACACACACACACACACACACACACACACGCACACATTGGGATCTGAGGGAAAAAGCTTTCAAGACTCTGGCCCCAGCCTATTACTTGGTTCTTCCAAGTATGTTTCGGGTTTTATACAAGAAACTACATCACTTTTCCATATATAAGAGTCTCAAAAAAAAAAAGCCTTGGATAAGCCCAGTCCTTAATATGTCCTATAGTGGGAACCACAAACCTAAGCCTCCTGAGAACCCATAAGAAGTGTGAAAGCCAAAAAACTAACATCTGAAAAATATTGAAATTGCTATGTCAGTGTTAATAGATGATTAATTAAATGTCTATGCAATATAGCATTGTGTCAACAACATTAATTGGTTAAATTAATATTCATTCAAATGTCAGTACTCTTTGGAAGTAATTAATTGGTCACATTATCTCATTATGTAAGAATTCTCAGAAATGCACAATGATTGCCAAGAAATCATTCCTAATCCTAAATTGAGTTGCCAAATAATTAAAAAAAAAATCTATCCATTTCATCAATATCAAATAATATGGGATGTGGGTATCTGTCAGCATGTTTGATAGGAGGTAGAATGTTGACTGAGATGCAAATAGACAGTATTCACTAGTGTTTCTGTGCTCCGTTACAATTTTTCTGGAACCTTCTTCAGTCCTGGTAAAACTTTCCTATAGGAGTCACTCCTTTTACCCTACCTCTGTTTCCTGGGGACTATGCCTCTTGTTAAGTATCCTGTTGTCCCTTTAAGTCTTTCTTCTGAGTCTTTCATCTCCATTCCTTTGTATCACCCACCATCCCTCAGAAACACTCTCTATCAGAGACTCCACAGAAACTGTACAAGCCCAGGATTCAGAGTAACAAAAGAAGGGAAGGAACACCACCACTTCTTAACAGATACAAAGCCAGATATCTAGAACAAGAAACATCTCAAACATCAAAACTCCAGATGCTTAGATTCTAGCCCCAAAACATAAGCATGAATAGCTAAGACAATATGATTCTTCTAGATACCAGCAATTTAGCTTAATCATAAGACAAGGACTTCAAAACAGAAATTATAAATATGCTCAAGACCTTACAAAGGATAGATATAATGCCTTAATAAAGATTTTGAAAACACAAAAAGTTGAATAAAATAAGGAAAACATTTTAAGACATGAAAGTAGAATTTAAAAAGAAATAGAAAACTCAAACAGAAATAAATCAGGAAAGGATAAACTTTGAATGTCAAACAAAAACCCAGAGATAAGCCTCATCAATAGAATACAGAGCATGGAAGATACAATCACAGGTCTTGGAGACAAGAAAGAAGAAATAGCTCAGTCAAAGAAAATGTAAAATATATAAAAATAATCAAGCTCACAAAGCATTCAAGAATTCTAAGGCACTATGAAGAGAGCATACCAATGAATACTGGAGATTGAGGAGGAAGAGGAAATCCTGGTCAAAGGTATATATTTCCAACAGAATTTCTCTAAACAGATTTTTAACAAAATCATAGAAGAAATGTTCCAAACCTAATGAAACTATGTAAAGTATACAGAACATCAAATAGACTGAACCAGAAAAGAAATTTTTCATGTCATACAATAATCAAAACACTAAATGTATAGAAAGAGAATAATAAAAGCTACAAGGGGAAAAGACCAAATCACACATAAAGGCAGAGTTAAAATAACAACTAAATCCTCAATGAAGACTCTGAAAGCCAGAAGAGTCTGGACAGATATTCTACAGACTCTAAAAGACCACAGATGACAGATAAGACTTTTATACTGAGAAAAACAACCTATCATAATCAATGGAAAAACAAAAGTCATTTTATGATTAAACCAAACTTATGCAGTATCTACCAATCCTGTTCTATAGAAAGTGCCATAAAAAACAAGCAAACAAACATGAATTTGGAATGGTTGACTACAGCTAAGAAAATATCAGGAATAAACAATCCCAGGTCAACAAATCAAACTAAAGGGGAAAAATTCATACTATAGAACAGAAATCAAGAAACTCTCAGCACTAGTGACCTCATTTCCCTAATAATAAGACATAGGCTAACAGATTAGATTAGAAAGAAGGATTCAGTGTTCTGCTGTATCTAAGAAACATCCTCACCATCAAGGATAGACATCATCTCATACTAAAAGAATGGAAAAAGATATTTCAAACAAATGGATGGAAGAAGCAAGCAAGTATATCTGTTTGACAAAACAGAGTTCAAAATAAAGCTAATCCAAAGATATAGGAAAGGATAATGGATATTCATCAAATTAAAAGTTCACTAAAAGCAGATTTCAGTTCTAGACATATATGTATCAAACACAATGGGACCCAAGTTCATAAAACAAAAACCATACAGAAGCAAAACAATCCACTACTACAGCTAAAGTCACACACTGACCCTCACATAGTGATAGAGGGTGACTTAAGTACCCAGCTGTCAAACAGAGAAATGGTGGAATTAAATAATGGTACAAATCAAATGGGCCTAGTAGACATCCATAGAACATTTTGTTCAAACACTAAAGAGTACACACTCTTCTTAGTAGTTAATAGACTCTCTCCAAAATTAACCACACAAACATCAATACATCTTGCATCCTAGCTGACCACCATAGATTAAAACTGATATCAACAATAGAATGAGGAAGAAAGTATAGATTCTCATGGAAACTAAACAACTGTACTGAATGAAAATTGGGTTAAGACAGAAATCAGGAAGGAAATTAAACACTTTTAAAGAATTAAATGAAAATCAAAACACAACCTACCAAAACCTATGGGAAACAATGAAGGTGATTCTGAGAAGCAAGTTAATAGCACTAAGTACCTACACAAAAAAAAAAAAAATAGAAACTAGAGGGATCCCATATTAATAAGTTAGTAATATACATGATGTCTTAGTCAATATTCTTCAGCTATCAAGAGACACCACGACCATGACAACTTATAAAGAAAAACATATAAGGGCTGGCTTATAGATTCATAGTTAGCACATTACTGTCATGGCAGGAAGCATAGCATCACACAGGCCTTAAATCCCATTACTTGGGAGGCAGAGATACTCTGGATCTCTCTGAGTTCAAGGTCAAACAGAGTCAGGTGGTAGTGGTGGCCACGTTTAATCCTAGCACTAGAGAAGTTGATCCAGAAAGTACGATAGCTGGACAGGAAAGGAAATATGAGGCAATAGAAGGCAGATGTTCTTCCTCTTTGCCTTCAGTCCTGGTCAATCTGAGGACTTGTAGAGATAGGACCTACACTATTCAGTCCAAGGAATTACCTGGGTGTGATTTGGCTATGGTTTGTTTCCTCTCTCTGATATTTCAGCTTTTCCCCAATATCTGGCTCTGGGGTTTTATTATATACTAAATAGAACTTGTGCAACAAAATCCAGATGAAATAACCAATTTAAATAGACCCCTAGTCAAATAGAAGCAGTAATTAAAAATCCTTCTCCCCAGAAAAGCTCCAGGATAAATGTATTCACAGCATAATTCTAACTGACCTTAATTAATTAACACTAATAATCCTCAAATTATTCTACAAAACAGAAACTGAAAGGATATTTACTAATTCATTTTGTGACTTCACCATTATCCAGATATCTAAATGTACTCAAGAGAAAAATTGTCGACCAATATCCCTTATATAGATGCAAAAAAGTTCAATAAAATTTTTTCAAACTGAATCTAAAAACTGTGGTGATATATATACTTTATAAATCCAGTCTGGAATATCAGAGAACAGATCTACCCACAGTCAAACCAGGAGAGTGAGAGAGTAGTAACTCATGTCTTTAATAGGAAACACTGGGAATGGTTTACTCCCATAACTCCAGAGACAGAGATTTTTCTGTGTTTCTGTAAGTTCAAGCTAGCTCATATTTTTTTAATTTTATTTTGTATTTATCAAGAAAAACAGTGAATTGAATTTAAAAATGCTGATAAGTTAACAATAACTATAAAGAAAATAAAAAATCATAAGCATGACTTATCAAGGGTGATAATGCAAATAATTTGCTACATATAAAATTACTTTGTGTTCAGCTTTCCCTCTGGATTTTTTTTCCCTATCCCTGTATATCCATCCCCATTCAAGGTCCCTTCCCCCTCCCGCCACATCAGGTCACCCTTTCTTTCTCCACAACTCCCCATCCTCTCCCTGGGCAGACTGCAGACAGTCCCATGGTCCCACTGATCCAATAATGCTTAGTTCAGTCTCCCCTCCTGGCAAATTCAGTTTTGTCCCCCCTCACTCAAGAGTGAGTCAGGTGTTCCTATAGTTGGAGTGGGATCCGAAGGGTCAGTCCAGGGTGTTTCTGATGCCAAGCTGTTTATTGGTTGTGGTTTGCAGCTTGGGCATGCTTGGCTTTTTTCTTGTTAGTTTGTTTAGAGACCACTAATGAGTGAGTACATCCCCTGCTTATCTTTCTGAGTTTGTGATACCTCACTCATTAGGATATTCTCCAAATCCATCCATTTGCCTGCAAATTTTAGGATATCATTTTTTCTTACTGCTGAGTAGTATTCCATTGTGTAGATGTACCACAGTTTGTTAATCCATTCTTCAGTTGAGGGGCATCTAGGTTGTTCCTAGGTTCTTACTCTTCCAAATAATGCTGCTATGAACATAGTTGAGCTAATAC
Source organism: Sigmodon hispidus (assembly GCA_004025045.1). Lineage (NCBI taxonomy): Eukaryota > Metazoa > Chordata > Mammalia > Rodentia > Cricetidae > Sigmodon > Sigmodon hispidus. The sequence continues at coordinate 109,970 of PVIH01004243.1, forward strand.
CTTTGGAGTGTGAATGTGCCTCTTTAGGGTATACACCCAGAAGTGGTATTGCTGGGTCCTTGGGGAGATTGATTCTCAATTTTCTGAGAAAGCGCCATATTGTATTCCAAAGTGGCTGAACAAGCTTACACTCCCACCAACAGTGGAGGAGTGTTCCCCTTGCTCCCCATTCTCTCCAACATAGGCTGTCATCTGTGCCTTTTATCTTAGCCAATCTAACAGGTGTTAGGTGATATCTCAAAGTTGTTTTGATTTGCATTTCTCTGATGGCTAAAGATGATGAGCACTTTTTCAGGTGCCTTTCAGCCATTCGTAGTTCTTCTGCTGAGAATTCCCTTTATAGATCTGTACCCCATTTTTTGATTGGGTTATTCAAGGTTTTGGGCTCTAGATTCTTGAGTAGCTCACACTTTTAATCTTAACTCTGAAATACAATGCAGAGTTGAACACAAAAGTAAAAACTGGGTGAAGAAGATATTTTAGGTAGATGTAGGAAGACAGAGATTTATTCTGTAGAAGTGATGAGGAGCCAAGCTGAAGAAGCTGGAAGATAGCTTTTACCTTTAGAAGTTTTCTGGGTGAGATTTGACTGTGGTCTGTTTCCTCTCTTCAATATTGCAGCTCTGTCGCCTCCCCTTTGCTGATATCTGGCTCTGAGTTTTTATTTAATAACAATGTGAATTTGTGTTACAAAAAACCCAGCAAAAAGATTATCTACCGCAATCAAGTTGATTTTATCACAGAGATGCAGGGATGGTTTAACATAAGTAAATTTTTATTGAAACATAATCTATATCATAAGCACATTTCATTGGACGCAGAAAAGTCATTTGATAAAATAAAACATCCTTTCATTATAACATGGATTACCAAGGACTTACCTCAACATAATAAAAGCAATTTTCAGCATGCCTGCAACTAACATCAATTTAAATGGAGAAAAAGTTAAAAAAAATAGATGTCATTGTATACAAGAATTCAAGGCTAGAACATAGTTAAATGACACAGTGCTTCATTTCTGCATTGATGTCCTCTGGCAGGGGTGTGATTGAAGAAGGTTTCATTTTTTTTTTAAGGGGTTGGCCACAGGATGTTTAATTATGTCCCAGTAGATAATTGAATACCATGAATGGGCTTTTTTGTAAATGGAAATATCATAAGAGTGGGTATGAAACTGAAAGAATGATAACTGAGTTTGATGAGGTATATGATGTAAAATCACCAAATAATAAAAAAAGAAAAAAAAAGATAATCCGTCCAGGCTCAGGACCCTTGTAAGATTGTCAGTGCCTCTTAATCAGCAGGAAGTAGTAAAAGAAAGAAAGCTATGCCCAAATTCCCAAAATATTGCTTATAAACATTGGTTTTTGTTATAAATAGTTAATGGTCATAGTCAATCTCTTTTTTAAAAAAGTGAGGGAGGGAGACTATGATATAGGAATGATTAGAACGATAGATGGATTTTGGTTTATTGATAGAAATTTAAGGTCAATTTTGTTATGCTGTATGTATTTTACTACTCTTGTTAATGGTATGATGTTTCCAAAACTCATTTAAAATTGTAATGTATGATTAAGAAATGCAGATTAATGGTCATCTATGATAACCAAACTTATAGTTATATTAGGTTTTTGTAGGTATACAAAGATATATTTCAATTAGATAGTCTTCAAATACTCCAAAGACCTACAGAATATGGCATTTAAAATATTTTAAGAACTTAGACTTTTCCGGACAGTGAGACAGATCTGCTCCTAGCAGCACCAATATATTTCAAGAGAATGATGGGCACTGAAGAAACTTCATGTGGCATTTACTTTGTGGCAACAGTTAGCCACTGGACAAGAAACTGTTCTTGTACTGACTACTTGACAGTATGCTGCATAAACTGTCTGAACTTTGGCAGAACAAGCCTAGATGGTCCTTCAGGTTTTTGCTTTGCCGAGAAAATGGCCAGGCATCCTTCAGAACACAAGGAGAAGCAACTGATGGACTGTACCAGATTTCCTGCATCATTGAAAAGTATGCCAGAGACTCTGGGCCTATGGGCTGGAGATTGATGCCCCAACATTACAAAGGAACTTTGGGTGACTGTCTAGGCAGATGGGCATCATCTCTATCATTTTTAGATTTTGGGAGTTGCTTGCACTTCCTGTTTCCTTGGGTAGTATTATATCCTTTTGTGGTCTTTGATATAGTTGAAGGTTTAATAATTACAGGTATAGTTTTTCTTAGATATTTTAAAAGGTATATTAGATATGAAACTTTAGACTCATAAGGATAAGGTAGGCAATAAAATATTTTCTTTAATTTTGTTAATTACAAATTGACTAGATATTGTAACTGTAATTCTTACTTGATAGCTGTTTTGTTATATGTAATTTTGCTATATTGAATTTGAAACCTTCCTTTTTGAATAGACAAGAAAGAGCAATTGTGGTGAGAATTTTATCTGTATACTATGAAAATCATTCTGTAAATAAAGGAACTATTTTGGTCTGTGTCTGGAACCATAGAAGAAGTAGGTGGGGAAATTGAGGTTCAGGTAGGAGGTGAGCAGAATCAGACAGACTCCATTGAGCTACCCAAGAAGAAGCATGTAGGAGTACAGATGAGCTAGGGGCCATGGACCATGTGATCAAATAGAATTAAGATGAAAGAGCTAGTTAGCAATGTGCCTGTGACATAAGTCAAACAGGATGAAATAATAATAATAACAATAATAAGAATTTCCATTAAAATCAGAAACAGGACTATGATATCCACTTTGTCTATACCAATTCAATATAGCATTTGAAGTCTTAGTCTTTGAAGTAAGACAACTGAAGGAGATCAAGGGGATGAAAATAGGAAAGACAGAAGTCAAAAATCTATTTGTATATGATTATATATATATATATATATATATATAAAGACTCTAAAACCTCCACCACTATCCTTCCATATCTTATAAAGACTATATCAAATTAAATCAGTAGCCTTTCTATATAAAAATAACAAAGAAAGAAAGAAACCAGGGGAATAATACCTTTTATACACCCTCAAAAATATTCCTGGATAACTCTAGCCAAGTAATTGAATGACTTGTATAATAAAAAACATTAAGATATTAAAGAAGGTATCAGGAGATGAAAGGACTTGTTGTGCTTATGGATCAGTAGGATTAATACTATAGAAATGGCCATTCTACCAGGAACAATCTACAGATTCATTTTGATCTCCATTAAAACTCCAACATAATTCTTCACAGAAATTGAAAGATTAATCTTCAACTTCCTATGGAAACAGAATAAAACAGGACTAGCTAAAACAATCCTGAATAATAAAACTGCTAGAGTTATCACATTCCTATATTTCAAATCTACTACAGAGCTGTAATAACAAAATTAGCATGGTATAGGCATAAAAACACACATGCTGATCAATGAAATTCAACTGCAGAGCCAGGCATAATTATGCACCCATAGACACTTGCTTGAGTTTTGACAAAGAAAAAAATACATATAAGAAAAAAGACAGCATCTCCAACAAATGGTCAAAGTAGATGTATTTAGAAAAGAGGAAAATAAATACATATCTGTTACCTTGCATAAAATTCAACTCCAAGTGAATCAAAGACCTCAGTTAAGAACAGATACTTTGACTTTAATAAAATAGAAAGTAGGGAATATTCTTGAATCTATTGGCACAGGAAAGGACTTTCTGAACAGGACACTAATAGCACAGGTACTAAGACTGACCATAAGTGGGATCTTATAAATCTGTAAGAGTTACTGTATAATAAAGGATACTATAATTTGGACACAATAGCAGGCTACATAATGGGAAAAGATCACCAATTACATATCAGATATATAGTTAGTATCTAAAGTATATAATCAACTAAGACAACTGAACTAAAAAAAATAACAAATTAAAAATGAAGTACAGATCTAAACAGAAATTCTCAAAAGTTGAAACACATAAATGGCTGCGACTTAAAGAAATGTTCCACATCCTTACCTATGAGGGAAATTCAAATTAATACTGACTTGATATTTCATCTTAAACAAGTCATAACGGTCATCATCAATTAAACAAATGACAGCTCAGGCTGGTGAGGATGTAGACTAAGGGGAACACTCATCCATTTCTGGTAGGACTTGCAAATTTGTACAGCCCTCATGGAAATTAATGCAGTGGGTTCTACAGGTTTCTGGGAATAGATCTAACTCAAGATTCAGCTATATTTCTCTGAGGCATATAACCTAAGGACTCTACACTCTACTACAGGTATTCTCATTCATATTCACTGTTGCTCTATTCAAAATAGACAGAGATTGAGAACAGCATAGATATGTATCAGCTGATGAAATAGTACAGTTTGTGCTATATTTATACAATGGAATATTATTCAGCAGTAAAGAAAAATTAAGTTTTTTTTTTAAAGATTTATTTATTTATTATGCATACAGTTTTACAGAAGAGGGCACCAGACCTCATCATAGATGGTTGTGAGCCACCATGTGGTTTTGCTGGGAATTGAACTCAGGACCTCTGGAAGAACAGTCAGTGCTCTTAACCTCTGAGCCATCTCTCCAGCCCCGAAAAATTAAGTTTACATGAACAAAATTAGAAAAAAAAAATCATTCTCTGTGAGGTAACCTTCCTTTTTGAAGATAAATATTTTCTCTTAGATATGAATGTTAAATTTTTTTTCTTTTCCTTTTTGTTTTTTTTTTAAGTATTACCTAATTTATTTTTTTTCCTTCTTTTTTGAATGTTAAATTTTAAGCTTTTGACATCTGTGCTACAATATGAATAACCACAAAAGCTAGGTAACTAGTACGGGACCCAGGGTTGTATGTGCAGGCACTCTCCCAAGAAATGAGAAATAGCTTATAGGGTTATGGAGAGATCAGTTTCTCCAATGAAGTCTTGGTGTGTATCAGTGACACCCCAAAGCAGGCCCCAAGCCCAGGAGTAGTTTGCCAATACAAATTAACTCAGTGGTATTTTTGTGGACTTTCTGTTTTATTTTAGTTTGATTTGTCTTAGTTATCTTTTCCTTGTTGGTTTGATTTTTATTTTGGGGAGTTTTTTCATGTTTTTTGTTTTCTTTCTTTTCTTGAGAAAGAGAACATAAATTTGGGCAGGTAGGGAGGTAAGGAGGATCATGGAGGAGGTATGAGGGGAAAATACGATCAAAATATGAAAATACTTTTAATAAAATAAAAAGTAACATCTCAAAATAGAGACATTTCTGAAAAAGGAAACACTGTTTCTTATGTTCAGTTGCTCTAAAAGTTCTGAATTTTAAGAGAAAAGGAAATTTAAAATAAAAATAGAGGAAAAAAATACTCATTCATCTCAGGAATATCAGTGTGAGCCATAACCCTTAAAACCATTCCCAGCAGACAAACACACAGCTTACACTAAGAGGCCATTTGACTGCTGGGCACCACTACCTTGTCCATGGGCTTCCATAAGCAAGAATAGTTGTGGACCCAAAACATCTCTGGGGCCAGATATCTGTCCTTTTCAGGCATGATTGTTTTGAAGTCAATTATAAGCCCTAACTAACGGGCTGATGTTCCTCAATTTGCTTCTGTGTAAAAGTCAGTGGATTTATTCTCTGATAAATATACATCAGGATATTAGTCTTCCAAAACTTCTGAATCCATGTAGTATTAATGCAAAACCTCATGAAAAATGTTTAATTACAGTGCTACAATTGCACTTGCTGCCTCTTTTAACAGACAATAAATGGAAACCTGCCTTTCTCAGTTTTGAAGGACTTTGTGTTAGCAAGTAGATGTTACCTGGCCCTTCCTTTGAAACCTGCTAACGTTCAGGCAAATACCTAGACAGCCCAAATCCTATGGCCATATATTATTATGTAGTCTGTCCACATGTGCTATATGGATGTATAGTCTCTGTGCAGGATGCTATGTTCCCTTATAAAAGGTAATCCCTCCCTGCCTCTCCCTTCCTGGGTCTGTACCTTTTCTCTTCCACTTTCCTGTGTTTTCTTCCCTTCCTCCCTTCTCAGCATTATATCTCCAGAGACACACTCTGCATGTCTTCTCTCCCTTCCCCCAGTAAATCTTCCACATGAGTTCTGTCCTGTGGCATGGCTTTCTCGGGCCCCTTGGCTCTAACCTGCTAAGGTTGCCTCCTGCCGCTTTTATAACACTTTGTACTTGCTAGCTCAAGATGTCTTCCCTGAGCAGGATGACCAACACATGATCATAAGGCAGGAGGGTGTCCAGAAATGCATCCATTGCTGCACCAGCAACTTTGTCTTCACAATGCTGTCTGGTGCTTAGGGATTCAGCAGCCACCCTTCACCTCTCCTAGGAAAGGACTGAAAATAAATGTTCTATCCCTTTTGTGAAGCTCAATGTAATATTAGTACTTGGAATGAATTTCAGTTGCGATGTTACATAGTATGAAGCCAAGACTTTATTTTTTTAAAAAGAAGAGCAATCATAGCATCCATATTTTACCGATGCTTTGCATTAATCATTGAAAAATACTTTTTGCCTCTTTGCCAAGAGACCCAATCTGTATTTAGATGAGAAAGTACAATAAAAATCCCTCAGTCAGAAAAATCCAACTCTGTGAAAACACTAAGCCTCAGATAAGTTCTGTGTACACAGACTGGGTCTCAGGTGACTCATTTGGAACAAGGAAATGGAAGCCCCACTTCACCAAGAGAAGAGTCTGCTAGAGCCCAGCTCATCAAAGGCAGGAAAGTGCACTTCAGGGGGCCATTCAGATGAAAGTGCTAAGGCTCCAGCTCTCTCCATCTGACAAGAGATGGCAGTGGGTAGGCAAAGGTTTCTGAAGGACAGGGTATCTTTGTTGTGTGCTGTGTAATGTGAAGATGTTCTGCCAACCTGTGCTCTGTGTGCGTATGTATGTGTGTGTGTGTGTGAAGCTGGATGTGAGGCATAGCTTGCATCACTTTACAACAACAAACTAGGAATAATTGTATTTCTAGCTTAGCAGCTATCATTGAGTTAAGTGTCATCTTGTAACTAGTAATCAAGACTCCAGAGAAACACAGTAGAAAATCAAGCATTCCCAGGGACAGGATAAAATCAAGGTCAGTGGTTGGCCTTTGATATTTTCTGATGCTGTGGTCTCTTCTTCTGAGCTCTCAAGAACTTTGAGCTGTGCAGATGGGGATTCTCTGAGGCAAAGATGGGTTAGTGGGCATGAGGGATATATATGTGGCCTTCAAGACTGGGTCTTGGGACTTTTCCTGGAACTTCCAGGGCAGTTTATTATTTCTTAATTCAGTGTAGATCAATAAGCACTGGTTGCTATCTCTGTCCTGGTTTGTTCACAGTGGTGGGATGTATTCATAGCCCACGCTCTTGTGTTTGTCCTGCATATTTAGAGAACACAATTTTTGTACTTCTCATTTCCTAATGAGAAACTCCATGCACTCTTTTTCATGCCCAGAATTTCAATGGTCAATTTTAGATTTTGATTCCAGCTTCTTCCGTAGTCTCCCAGGAGCTCTACATCTCATAACCAATTCCACTGTTATTTCAGGGCCTGATGAGTTTTCTGGAATAAATGATTCTTTCGGAGAGTACAGCTTTACTTCAGATTCGTCTACTGCCTTTCATCCTTTCTCTAGTCTCTCCAGGTCCATTAAGTCAGACCTTATTACACAGTTGGAACTTACTGACTCTAAATTAACCTGACAGGCAATCTCTCACCATGAAGACCTCCTTTCCATTTGGATTCATATCACACAGCTCCATCTAATAATTATAAACACTATTAGAGCTGAATCCATATGAGGCAAGGATTTTATTATTGAGCTTCATCCTCAGGCCTAAAATCATCTTCCTGACTTGAGGTTTCAGATTCCTCAGCTCTATATTTATAAGTGGGACCAAAGCTACATTTTATAGTATACAAGTTACTTCAGACAAAAAGTGCTGCTAAGATACAATGTAATTTTTGAGACACTGTAGCAACACACAAAGAGAAATTTGGAGGTGAGATTTATTTTTTAAATGTTTATTACCTTTTATTTGGGGTGCGTGTGTGTATGAGTGTGTGTGTATGTGTGTGTATGTGTGAGTGTGTGTATGTATGCCTGTGTGCGTATGTGTGTGTGTAAGTGTGTGTGTATATGTATGTGTGTTTGTGTCTGTGTGTGTATGTGTGAGTACGTATGTGTGTGTGTATATATATGTGTGTATATGTATGTGCGTGTGTACTTATGTGCCACAGTGTGCAGGTGGAGATCAGAGAGGACAAATTGCAGGACTTGGTTTTCTGCCTCCACCTTGTGGTTCCCGGGGATTGAACTCAGGTCCTCAGGTTTGGCAGCAGTCACCTTCACCCACTGAGCCACCTTGCCAACCCTGGGCTGATATTGTTAGTCAACAGGCCAAGAAGGAACAGAGGTGAGTCCACCTACATACAATCTGCTATAAATTTTTGCGAATGTTATAGACTTTCCTTTTACAAAACTGTCCAATAATTTAAAAAGCACAGCTATATTTCTCTAGAGACAGTAGCTAGAAAGTATTCATAATTCGACTTAGAATAGTGTGCATTATCTTTAGCTTTCTTATCCTATTTCTAATGCCTTGTCTATCTTCGTGTTTCCAGGCACTTTTGCACATAGAAATATGGAAACATGTCTGAGAAACAACAGCAAAGCTATACTCCAGGCTTACATAACACAGTGAACCACACAGGCTGCTGGTCACGATTCCACCGCCGGGAAGTGAAATGTCACGCACAGTGATTTAACAAAAGGAGGAAAATCGTATTTTCAGATTTCTCTTTTGAATCACAGAAGAAGAAATAATCAAGGTCACACTTGGGGAATTATTTTGGCAATAAAAGCAATTGGATAAAACCCAACTATCTGAAGCTCCCCCGGAGACACATATGCAAGCTGAATAATATAGATTAGTTATTATTGAGAACTTAACAATGCATTAGACATATGTATTATACATTAATCAGGTACAGCTTCAACCTCACAAGGAGTTCCTGTCAGGCTCATCTTATAGAGGAGGTAACAAGGTACCACCTCACTGACATTTTATACTTTGCAGTTTCTTAAACATAACAAGTATGAGTTGTTTCTGGTGTGCACACATACTGTGTCCTGTGATGTCACCACAGCCTTGTCTCTGAGCACATTTACACTTTGTACCATGCAGCTGCCATGCCATGCAGTGCCAGCAAAATGTGGCCTGAAACACTTTAGCTGTGATTCATATTGTGTGTTATGAATCATAGTGTTTTTACTCTACATACAAAGGTCTATGTAGAGACCCATTGTTTTAATGATGGGAAATCAAAGACTTTCAGTATTGTCCTTCTGCTATCCCCAGCATGTGTCACATCTGTGTGTCTTTGGATTTTATTGTAAGATAGAAGTAGATCACAGGGGCAGGCCATTGAAGCCTGTGCCACTGTCTCCAGCCTGTGTGGGCTGTGATATAAACAGATGTTCTTCTATATTATGTACTGACCCTCTCAACCATGCCTCCTCTGCTATGATGGACTGAGAACCTCTCAAACCATGAGCAAAAATAAATCTTTCCTCTCTGGGTTGCTTTTGCAAGGGATTTGGTCACAGAAATGTAAAAGTAGTTAATAAAAAAGTTGATAACAGAAGAATAGAGCTATTAATATTATAGTACTGAAATCAGAGCCTGGGACTTCCAGGGCTTCGGAAATGATTTAAATGAGAAATGTGGAAGACTTTGGAGCTGGAGACAGAGAGGAAGATATTTTAGGGCGGCAGCATAACATTCAGACTGTATCACATTTATTGCCCACTGTCTTTAACTAGATTTATAGTGAGAGTCAGGAGCAAAAGGGTTCAGTAGGATTTTGGAAACAAGCACGTTTATGTAAGTCTGCAGACAAAGCAAATGTAGATGAAACAGGTGTAACTGCCAAAGGGGTTTGTATTATCAGAACGACACAATACATTTTACACTGGAACAGAAGGAAAGGCAGGCAAACCCTCTCTCGTTGAAGTCCACATGGTATGAACATGTAAACCCATTCAAAAGACATCTTAAAAAGGGGAATGAAAGAGATGCCCTTTTGGGAAAGGCCCGCCTAGGGATATATTTTTCCATGTTCAGCTCTGTAAGTACTTTGAGGCTGCCATGTTTGTGGTCCAAAAGGGTGTTGTCATGTATTGACATCTTCAGCTCTGGGAAGAACTTGACTTCATTCATGTGATGGTAGTTTTACAGAATGAGATCATGGAGGCTTTCCCTCAGGTGTCACAGTAAAACAGATGAGACCAGGCAAATATGGAGTAGGGTTAGAATCCATGTAGGAAGCCACAGAATGGGCTATGCATAAAGCTTTGAAAGTGTAGGGTGACTTTTGATGGATCCCTAGGATGTTGGGTTTGGAGTGGGGGCAGGGGGGTTGCCAAGTGTTTTGATTTTATAGTACCTCACTTCTAAGCAATTGCTTTGAGTCTCAGAAGAAATTTTGAGTTTCAGACCTTTGAAACAGTCTCCAGTCTGTTGAAACTCTGTGGGTTCTTGAAGTTTTACCAAATGCAGTTTTGCCTTATCAAATGGCCAACACATAAATGTAATAGCATTATAGTTCGAATTTGAAGTACTCCCATGGCCTGATGCTTTGATTGCTTGGTTCCCAGTTTCTAGTGCTATTTTGAAGGCTATTGAGGCTTTGGGAAGTGGTGGCTGTCTGTTGAAAGTAGATTATGGACTTTGAAGGTGATCCTCATTCCTGAGTTTTGCCTGATTCTCTTCTTCTTGTTGACTCTGATGTAACGACCTCCTCCTCCATGCTCCTATTGCATTACCACCAACTGAGCCATCTACTTGAGATTTCTGTTATCCTGGACTGAGAGCCTTTGGTGCAGGAGCCAAAATCAATACTTTCCTCCTAAAGCTGTGAGGTTATAGACAGTCAAAGGAAATCAGACAAGCTTCCTTCAAGGTATACTTGCAACAGTTCAGCCAACTGCAGTGAAGTCATCAGAATTTCTGGCCAAATTTTTATATTTAACCACTTTAGAAAATGTGATCGTGATTGGAAGGGGTGGGAGGGGAAAGAGAGCTTGAACAAGGGTATACATGGATAAAAAATATGACTTTATTGTAATGAAAAATAAAAAACAGGAAAAAATGTGATTGTATGTTAATCCAGTATGAGAAGAAATCCAAGCCTAGTGTAGTGACACACACCTTCAATCATAGCACTTGGGAGGCAGAGGAAGGTGGATTTTTATGAATTCAAGGCCAGCCTGGTCTACAGAGTAAGTTTCAGGACAGTTAGAGCTATATGGTGAGACTTTGTCTTTAATAAGAATAATAAATAAATATATTAAATTAAGTTAACTGAAATTAAAAAATCTCAAATCAGCCATGATGCAGAATCATAATTCAATCTGAAATTTCACTTACTGAAAGTCACCTCCTAATCAACCAACAGACCAGAAGTTACAAGATGAAGGAGACAAAATTTTATCCCTTTTATTGAAAAAAAGCATAAAAAATATGAGTTCAATTTCTAAACAGTTAAATGAATAAAGTAATGCATAAATTAGAATATGAAAGTATTTCCAGAGTAAAGTTATAAATAATTAAAAGATTCATCATTAGAATGTTTAGGTTTTCATTTCTAGAGACTAAGAATTCTTCACCCAGTACTCTGTAACTGATAGCCACTGTTTATTCTCATCGAGCTCAGAAAACTTCATCACGGAAGCTAAATAAAAACCTGTTAATTTTCATTTATGCACCATAATTCTTATAGGACATTCTCACAGCCTAAGTCAGAAACAGGAATGTTAATAGATAATATAAAGATGATATGATTTCCACCTATGCCTCCTTTCAATTTGGCACATAATGTGCCAAACTTGTGAGCAAAAGCCCTAAGAACAAGTACGAAAGAACTGTCAGACTGCAGAAGGGGCTCCTCGGGGCAGCCAAGAAGCCCCCAAACAAATGAATTGTGATTCTTCCTCCTCCCAACATTGCTCTTTTTTTTATGGGAACATTGCCATTCTACTGAATTATACCTGCTGAATGAACCACGGAGGCAGTGGGTTTCTGGCCATAGGGCATGGAAGGAGATTAATGAAGTGGCTAGATATCAAGCTTAGGGGAACATGCACATGTGTGTGAGCATGTATACTCTTTCTCTTACAAATCTTGTATGATATTCCTGAAGTACTCAGTTTCTCTGGGAATCTCAAATGGATAGAGATCATAAATTAAATTATTAACCACATTATAAACACTAATAAGAATAGATGTGCTTTTGCCATTCAGGCAATATATGCGGACACATTTGCACATATCTGAAATACCTAAAACATCCTAATTTCATAGTTCTTTACTACACTGAAAGTTTCGGTTTGTTAGAGTACGTCCAAAATTTTACACACAAAATGCTGCTCTAACGCCCCAGTGATGTTGAGGACTGAGAAAAACATTTTCCAAAGGCACCTTTGGAAGTAGCTTGTCAAACCTGACCTTCAGAAGATCAGTGAGTCTTATCCAGAGCCCAGCAGCCCTGGGTTCTGTCACCTCTGCCAGAGAAAAGAGCTTGTTGCCTGCTGGGCAATTTGCAGGCAGGACTCACTCGTGTTCCTTCTGCCTCAGGTAATCTATTATTCTGTTTTTAGCATTTCCAATGTAGGCAGGCCAGCTGGATTCCTCCTGGGAAGTGGCATTGAGATTATTCATGGGGTACTGAATGAGACCAGACATCTGAGTTAAAGGGGAAGAGGGGGTGTAGAATGCCCTGCTCCTTGTGGCCATGGAAATATATTGTCCCTGACTAGGCTTGTGTTCTTGTGCCAGTCACCTAATCTCTACAGACTTGAATGTCCTTATCTGTAAAATGATAGAATAATCCCTTCTGCTCAAAGATTCTATGATGTGTAGGTGGTTGTTGTGATATGGCTTTGCATACTCACGAAACTTAACAAGAAGCTATTCAGAAAGAAGAATAAACAAACGCTAAAAGGTACTTTATAAAAATACACAGAAAAGTCCAGGCTGACTTGTGCAAGTCAATATAGAAAAGAAAAATGTTGAAAGTCCAAAGAACATACTAAGCATTATGATAAACAGAGTTACCAGTGTTTGTTTCCTTCCTCAAATAGGATCCTTGTCAGACCTGAGGATATTGGAACGTATTCTCTGATTCATATTGGACTTGGCATGTGACTCACTTTGATCAATGAGACATTAGTAAAAGTGATACAGACCAGAGCTTAAAATATGCTTGTGAGTTGGGATTTCTCTCCTCAGCTTTAGTTATTGCCGGTGGGAAAATGTACCATATTGGCCAATATCCAGGAGCCTGAACCCCAGAAAAGATTCATAGGATAGTCCTAAAGTAGCCCCATGCCCCAAAGCAAGCCCTGCTGATCCCAGACAAACAGCAAATCACTCATTAAGCTGTGTGCGCTACAAGTGCATTAATGTAAGTCATTCAGATTCTGATTTTGGGCCACAGCATTATTACAACAAAATTTGACAGACTCTGCAAAGAAGCAAAATATGAAAGAAAAATAAACCACCTAGATAAACCGAGGATAAATACATAACCATACAGAACCCAACCTATCACAGAATTTAGAATTAGCTATTCTCAACTCAATTTCAAATGTGCCAAAATTAATGATATTTAATTGAGATCTGCACACAAATTGCAAGAATTTTTGTATCAAATTTAAAATAAGTACAATTAATAATCATATGTAGTTAGTTAGATAACAAAATTATTCCTTTGTTGGGTAAGGGGCAGAATTGTGGGAAAGATCTGAATAGTCCTGAAGCTCCATTTGGAATATCTGTTTTTGCAAATGATCATATTTTGCCTTTCATATTTTCTAGCTAAGAATGTTGCAAATGTATTTCCTAATCCATTAAGTATTCTGTATGCATCTGGCACAGAGATCATGTTTCAATTTCTCCTGGGATCCAGAAGCTACTAAATCACAACAAATAAACTTGGTGAAACATGTGCACATATCTGTCCTATCATTAAATGACACTGTTACCATGTTGTCAACAGATTTTTATCCTCTCCTGTTGTTTGGGGCCAAGATATGGTCCTAACCTGTCTGTTTTAAGACATTTCTAGTAAAGGCAACAAACTCTCAATTTTAACACTCAACAGGACTGAAGTATAAAATGAATAGAGGATAATCATACAGTCTAGTCCATATCAGAGTGTTACACAGACTAAGAACAATGATATAACTATTATTTTACGACAGTAGGTAAGAGGTTCTATGATACTGGTGGTCTGGATGTATCATAGGCGCCTGTGTTTCAATACTTGGTCTACCATCTGGTAGTGGCTTTCAGAGAAGGTGAAGAAACTTTAGCATTGCTGGAGGAAGTACTTCACTTAAGGCTCGTCTTGAGGCTTTATCCTGGCCCCACTTCCTGTTCTCTCTGCTTCCTGGTTGTAGCTGCAATGTGAGCAGCCAGCTTCTTGCTCTAGTTGCTAAGCCTTTCCCGCCTCCTGCCATGGTGAACTGTGAGCCAAAATAAACCTCTTCTTTCCTAGATGGCTTCTGGCAGTGATTTTATCTCAGCAATAGGAAAAGAAACTAACACAATAAACAACTGGAGTAAAAAAAAAATTAAAGTTTGTGGTAATCTATATAACTTACTATAATTGCACAATTATCATGGTAAGTGTAAAAAGCAACATAGAAAATGGTTTGTATTGTCAGGTTACAAGACGTAAAAAGGAAACCCTTCAGAGTGCAGGTTTGGGAGCATTACCAGAATATTGTTATCATGATGTCTCTGAGTGGTGGAGTGTTTTTATTTCTGGATCTTTTTTATTTCTCATACTTTTGTATTAAATATCATTTTAATTTTTTTCCTGAATGGTGACTTTGTTCTTTAAAATGTGAATCTTTCATTATTTATTACACTTTGTTCTGTCTTCTTTTACATGCTTACCAAAAAGAAGTGAAATTAATATTACATTAAACTTTGCATATTTGTATCACATTGGCAATAATACATTTTGATCCCATAGCTAAAGTGAAAGCTAAAATTTTTAAAACTTAGCACTCACCAAAATAATTACATTATATAATTTCCACAAGAGTTGAAAGTTCTTCATAGCACAGCCATTAAAAATGAAAGTATCATTTTGTTGTTGTGCATTTTGACCCTACAAATACCAGGAGAATATTGTATTTCAAAGACATACTAATAAATTTGTAATTATTTTCAACAGAACAGATTAGCTTAACACAAAAGTCTTATTAAAATAAATTGTAAACATCAACTCAAAAGGTAAAGAATTAGCATTTTGTTTATTCCAGAGAACTTCAAAGACTACTTAATAGAATATCTTGATCGCTATTTCTTCAAAGACAAATAGAAACTAGAAACATGGAATGATTATCCTAAGGCCATAAAGACTTAAATGTAACTATACCAGACACTGATTTATGAATATCTCCCAAGTGCATCACCAGAAGTTCAAAAATATGTTAACACAGGCTGTGTAGAGATGAGGGTTCTTTTTCTTAACAGTTTCATATGGCAAAGGTAATTTTCTTAAAACCAATATTTAATGTTTCATTTCCAAAGCAAGCACCTGAATAAACTAAGATGACCTTGCCCTTGGCTCTGTGGGGGAACTGCTAGTAATAACTGTTGGTAAACAACAGTCTGCATGATATTCATCTCATTACCTAGTAGTAATAAGATTGGCAGAACGGATTATAAATAAAAAAATACATTATTGTTTTTAGCTTCATAAAAATATGTGTGCTTTTGATAGATGATTATTTTGTGCATTTAAAATCTAGTAACATTGGGAATTCCAGTCAAGAGCACTGACTACTTTTCCAGAGGACCAAAGTTTTCATTTCTAGTGCTTTTGTAGCAGCCCACAACCATCTCTAATTCCAGTTCCAGGGATCTGATCTTCTCTTCTGACCTCCCAGGATACCAGGCATGCATGTAGTATACAAAAATGCATGTAGATAAAACACCCATACATGTAAGGTAATAATAATAAGACTTTTAAAAACATGCTAGCATTTATGAAGAATAGATTTATAAACAATGTAAGCATACTTTTCAAAACACTCAGGATGGTTTATCGATACTTTATAAAATTAACAATGCAAGACTACTGTTTTCTACTTCAAAGTTTTCCCTTCCCTAAATTTTTAGGAAGGATTAAGAGCAATTGTTGGAGTTTGTTTAGTTTATATGTATATTTTAGTACTCTATGAGAGCTAGTAAATAAAAATGACTTCCTATCTGACTAGCATACACATACCAATTACATCCTAACTGCTAAGACCATCCATGAATATATTTCTTTTTCTAGAGCAGTATTGCAAAGTAGAAGATGCTTCAATACACCTACATTGTCTAGGAAGACTTGTAGGATTAGGAAGAAGAAGGAGGAGGAGGAGGAGGAGGAGGAGAAGTATACTGTTTGTGATGAATTAACCCCAAAGAGTAGTGCTGACATTCTAGGTTTTTATTATTACAAAGGATTCCTCACAAGAGAACACTTTGGCAGTTTAAGAACTATGTCAGGGAGAAACAGTTTCTTTTCCTCATCCTAAAATGAGCTTTGCCTAAGCACAGTCTCATTTTACTCATGCACACCTGGAGAATGAATTGTAAACAGGATGAGGATATGTGGAATGAATGGAAAAGACATTCTCTATGCTGTTCAATTCTTCTTCCTTCAAGGAAGGCATTCTCTTGGCTCTTTGATTCACAGAGCCTGCCCTGGTATTGCCTTCTTTGAAAGGGTTCAGCTTAGGGTCATCATTTACTTCAGGACCTTTATTAGTCACCCAGGTAGCCAAGAGAGCCAATACTCTTGACATCTCTTTGACTTTCACACAGTGCACATACTGTATTTAGCCCCATCTTTTTAGCTACATTTTGTACCTCAACTTGGTCAAGAACCAACAGGACTGTAGCAAGGAACTATACTTCCTTTCAGAAAAGCACTTTTATTCATCACTAATGATGGATATGATAAAATTTCAAGTCTATCCCCTGCCTGACTAGTAAGAAACCTTATTACTCATTACTTAATATAGGGAATCCCCATGTGAGTGATTCATTCACCAACACTTCATTCTATTCCTTCTGCTATTATTTATTAATAATTTTTATTTTAAATATTCATTGGTTTTGTCCATTAAAGTATTGTACTAAAAGAAAACTATTTTAATTCCATGAAAGAAACATACATATCATTTTTCAAACAATTAATGTTCAGAATACATAAAAATATTTGATTATATGCAAGTAACCATAAGAGGTGCTTTATAGGGACAGAGGGCAAGGCTCCATGGGTACAGTCATTATCATGTACATATGAGGACCTAAGTTCCCATCTCTAGCTCCCAGGCTTGTAGCCCCAGGGCTCAGGATGGAGTTTGAGACAGGAAGATTCCAGGGGCTCACTAGCCAGCCAGTCTAGCCAGTTTCTGTTTTCAGCCTGGCTTCTAAAGGGTCATTCTTAAGTTAAAAAAAATCTACTAAAACTTAAAATCACAATTGTATGGACTAAGAAATGGCTTAGTGGGTGAAGTGCTTACTATATGAGCCTGAGGACCTAAGCTTGAATCCCTGGAACTCACATAAAGCTGTGTGTCTTTAATCTCAGTGCTACAGTGAGATGAGACACAAAGATAAGGGAATAACCCAGAAGCTCATTGGCCAGCTAGCCTGATCTATAAGAGCAGCAAACAAGAGATGTTGCCTCAAACAAAGTGGAAGACGAGGACTCATATCCATGGCTGTCCTCTAACCTCCACATAACACTGTGATATTTGTGTTCCTCAACACACATACATACACACACATACACACACACACACACACACACACACATCTCACAATTGTAGTAAAATACAAATTTCTGTTGCAAATTGCTCTGCTGGATGTAGAAGCAATGACAAATGATTATTCTGAGTTGATTGATTTCTGTCACATGTCCTTCTTCTCATCCTGAGCTAGTAGCAAGATGTTCTCCAATTTGGTATCAGCTCAGTTAAGGCTTGTTGCAGACAAACTTCTGGAGGCAGGACAGGGCTGTTGCCATCTTGCAATCATGTTAGTTATTACTTCCTGCATGAAACTCATAAAACTTAGCCCACTAACATTCAAACATTGAAGGTAGGAGAGCTCATCAGGTGGTGTACTAGGCAGCTCAAGAGCCTGCACATGAGGTCCATAAGGCATGTCTCCTCCCCGGGGGACACATGAGCAGTTAAGATTGTGGCTGGAAAGACTTGTCTTGGTGGTATAGCTGCTTTTGAGTTACTCATGTTTTTTTTTTTAGTAAGCTTCTATCTGTAGAGACTAAAGTCCCTCCACTGTGAGTCCTGAAGCTATTTTTGGAGCTGAGAAGTTTCTTAGTACCCAGAGCTAATCCCATAGGGTTGAGTGCCCAAGGTCCTGAGACTCCAAGACTCCAAGGCCTTGCCAGGAGTTATTCACTCCCTACCCTAAAACAATCAACCAGCAGCTGCCAATTAGCTGCCTGCCTAATGAGGAGACTTACCTGGAGCTTTCACCCCCAGCCTGATAACAACATTCCTACAGCCTTTTTGATCCTTGCTTTTTAAGGGCTCACAGGGTAATAGAGGTGAGCGCTTTTGATCAGCTCTTAGGATTGGAGCTCTATTGTACAGTCAATAAAACCTTTACCTGCATTTGCTCAGAGTGTGTCAGTGTGGTTCTGGAAATAGTCTCTGGGGTTCCTAGAAACTCTGGTACAACACTAACCATGCTTTGGTAAATAACCTCAGTTAAGCCTCTGGTGTACCAGGCTAGCCCTCAGTGGAAACATTTCTTTGGCACATTACTGGTGATGTATCTGGAATGACTATAATGTTTCCTGTCTCTATAGAAAAAGTCATGTAGCATTTGGTACTCAATCAGAGACATTACACAATCAATGATGAGCTTTGGAGGGACAGTTGCTTTTCCCATAGGATGAGTTACAAGGCACACAATAAAAGTTATGCTACCTAAGAATAGAGCATCCCTGGGGGCAATCCTGACATGGCTATCCTTCTCCACATGGTAAGGAATGATATGCCTTCTTGTTATTGTAGTAGCTGCAATGTCCCTTCATGTGATGAGAAGATACACAGCTGAGGCTACTCCATGAACAGTAGTGTGTACATGGAAGGATAGTCATCATCAAAACGACATGGGATGGCATATCTGACATTGTCTTGGTAAGTGTAGGGACATTCCAAAAGCAGCTGATAATCGGGGGACTATACTGCAGTTTTTGAAAGCAACATAAAGAGGGCATTATTGTAAGCAGTCTATAATGGTGTTGCTTGGCCTTTGTTGTGGATGATAAGACATACAAACAGAATCTGGATGCCTTCCCAGAAAGAGCTTGCTAGTGCAAGGGGGGAATTACAATGAGGAAAAGACATACAGATGATGTTTTACAACTAGCCTTGGCTTTGTCAGGGGAGTGAGAGAAGAGGAGGATGTGATGGAGATGTAGGCTTGCCCTGTCTTATGGCTGGGTGTGCGTATATAAGGGAATGTACAAATTAGATCCATGCTAATCATCCCTTCCAGGATCCAAAACAGATAGTTTGCTTTAATTTGTATAAGATTAGGAAATTCTAATGCTTTCAGATGGCAAACTTTTTGTTTCTAGGAGTCCTAAATACTAGTTTTGGAGAAAATAAAGAGAATATAAATTTCCCAGAAGAATCCTGACTACAAAGCAAGGGTCCCTGTGGGCATCAGAAGGCTCCCTGGCAAAGGCCAGCTGCAGAAGGGACTTGGTGAAGTCAAAGTAGAGATGTGAAGTTCTGACTGAAGTCACAGCTTCAGATTGGAGTCTGTGCTACTCACCACTGTAAGTCAGAAAGAGGAAGGGCTAGGGTGGAATGCAAAGAGCAATAACAAAGAGCAGAGGACAGATTCAGATTCACATTCTCTCCTTGTAGCTGTGTGACATGAGATGGGAGTTATATAACTTTCCAAGGCTCAGCTTTCCATGTCAGGAGAGTCTTTTCAGGGTCCACATGACAATCAAAAGAATAAAAATAAACAACAGCAACAACCAAGGGGCCTAATATTTTGTCTGATGCATGTATGACAGATGCTGAGCAAATAGCCTTCCAGTCCCCTTTCAGAGCTCACAACAGACACCAAGACATAAGGTGCAAAGTACCTTTGGTTTGCAAAGTGTTTTCAACTTTTAAAACACCTTCACAGCTGTTTCCTTACCTTGTTTTCTAATAGGGATAAAAAGGAAGGCTGGGAGGCATGAAAACAGGAAGGTAGGAAGACAAGAAGGAAGAATCTGATATAAAAAAAGAAAACCGGGATCTGTAGAAGCGACACAGCATGTTGTTACATAACAAAAAGACAGGCTTGCAGCTCCACCAGACCTGAGGCTGTGGTATGCAGTGGTCTTGAGGAGGCTGCTGAGAGTCAGGCTCACAAATTAAATCCATAAGAAACAGCTTCCATGTAAAACAGTAAGTCAGACATCTGAGTTTGCTGTGTTTGACCTAGAAATTCATTCGGAGGAGAAAGAAATCTTCCTATTGCAACTATTGGCAAGTGGAGCAACTGTGGTGCCTGGCCTTGCTAATCACTGATGTGTATTCCCCAGTGGGACCCCAGGGATGTGATAGAGGCAGGCTATCCTATTAAGACCTCCTAAATATAACCTTCACGGCACCACGTTTGCTAGATTTTTCCATCTCAAGATCCAAATCAAGTAAAAGCTTCACTACAGATAAAACAGAGGCCTAGTGAAGCCCAAGTTATGCCCCCCTTTTTCCCTCCATTCTACCCATGCCTGCATAGAACCTCTCAGGATTTCCCAAAATATAGATGATGCTATAGAAGGATATTGTCATTCCCACCCTCTGGCCAGTCAATAGTACTCCTTTAGCCTTTGTCTGTGTTTTGAGAAATAGGTGTGAGAAAATGCACTGCCATACATATTTATTATAAAACACATGGAAGAACTATCTGAGAGATATTGGCATAGCAGGTAGACTTGCTTTGGGAACCCATGACAAAGTGAGACAAGGTATCCCATGTCATGGAGGACATGGTGTCATTTCACCCAGTGTTCAAGAATTCTGGGACCTAGTGATTTTTTTTTTAATCATACATTTTTTTCCAGCATAATATTTTTATTCATTATTTGGTGATTTTATATCATGCACCCCATTTAAACCCAGTTATCAGTCCTCTCAGTTTCATACCCACTCTTATGATCCCCCCATTTACAAAAAAATGAATTTGGGGCTAATACAAATTATGAAATTTTGAAGTTCATGACTTGGACTAAGGCTGAGCAACCCCAAAGTCTCTGTAAAACAGACTTGAAACTGGAAACACCATTTAAGAATCGTTTCAAAGTGAATTCACCTAAAAGGCATGTATCTGCATGTTCTTTATATCACATGACTACAGAAAACAACAGGATGCATGATAATCCTATGACATATTATCACCATGTGGTCCCAAAGGGAACAGCATGAGAGATTTTAGGACCATGAGACATGCCTTTCCTCTCTAGGGATCAAGGGATACTAGCTGCCAAGAGCAAGCTACATCTATATAGTGATAAACATGTGCCAGCTTCTGTCCTAAGTGCTTCACATCAGTTGGTTCATTTGATTCTCAAAGCAATCTTCAGCAATGGGAGAGTTTTTATTGTAATTTATTTTTTCTTATAAATGAATTGAAGGCAGAGAGACTGAGTGAGATTACTCACATTGGGTGAAGGCCAGGCCCAAGCCAGGCATGAGATCCAGAACCCTCACTTCCCTGTACTAATGTCTCAATATCATGATAGATACGAACTCCAAGCCAGAGTTCCCCTTCCAGGGTACACTTTCTCACAGTTCTTGGCACAGTGTCTAATGAACATTAATAAATATAAATAGAAATTCAATGAGTATGTGGAAAGAAGCCCAGGATGATACACAGAGCCAGTGGGTTGACAGAGCAAGACAGTTTAGGGAAGCAAACAGTGGCCCAGCTGATTAAGAAAAAGATTCGCAGAGGGACTGCAGGCCTGGATCTACGGCAGAGCATATGTTCTGTATATTTTGAGAGTGATCTGTGATAGCCATACTGAAAGTTTTAAATGAATGAATTTATTGAGTATTTAGCAAGCTGAAGTAAAAGAATAGTGAGAGACAGATTGATAGATGTCAGATGGATGGATGGATGGATAGATAGATTGATAGATAGATAGCAAAATGTCAGAGATCGGCTCGGGGAGCCCCATAGAAGCAGTTGGCTGGTATTCCCAGTAGAGCCCTGACCAAAGCAGTGTCCCCTCACATGAGGTTTTCAAGTAAAGAATAAACCATAGCTGAAAGGCAGCATCATCCATCAGGGGCTTACAGGCATCTAGTGTAAAGTGACTGGGGAAGTCAAGACAGTCTACTAGAGAACCCGATTGAATCTTGTCTGAGGTGATCTTTCTACGGCTGAACTCCTGGCTTCTATTGCTCACTGCAGGGGTTTTTATATTATGGGATAAGCCAATGGTTCTCATGTTGAGGTTGAGAGTTGCCTGGCAACTCTCCTAAATAAACTCTTGTGTGGCTTGGTAGTGTGTATGTATGTGTGTGTCTTCTCACACACGAAACCAACATTTGGTGCCGTGACTCTGATAGGCTCTCTCCTGAGTTTAGGTGCACATTAGCTAGGAGAACCTGATCGGGGCTCACTACAAGACCATTTTCTACCTACCCCTCTGCTGCAGTATTTTCAAACACCATCAGCTTCAAATGCTAAGTTTTCCCATTCCAGTCGGCAAATATGAACTACTGTCTCGGGCTTTCCGGTAGGACTCTAGTGTCGTGGAGGACCAGCCACGATCTTTATTGGTCACAGCTGTTCCTATTGCCTGACACTCATTCCTGTCCCTTCTCTGTTATTAGAGTCTTACCCATGGACTTGTTCACAGAGTTCTGCCCTAGGATGTCTATCATAGAAGGCTGATGAGATTCCGTTGATGGTGCGTTAGATGCCCACTATGACACTGATGAGTATCTATAGTGGCTAGCGTTGGGTTTGGCAAAGGCTCCTGAAAACTAGAGAGTTTTTAGGAGTGGCTTGTGTTGGTTTGGGCTTAACCCTGATGTCCATTCCAGATGTTGACGGATATCTAGGGACAGCTGGTGTAGTTTTAGACATTGTCTGCAATGTCTACTCTAAGAACTGACAGTTGTTTAGTTGTAGCTCTGTTGCCCCTCGGGACCACTCAGCTTGGTGACAGCCCAGATTTGGCGTGTTCCCTCCCGCTGTGGGCCTCAATAATAGAGAATGAGTCAGCAGAAAATATCTCTTCATTCTCATCTCTAAAATGCCGGCTTGAGATTCAAGCTGCTTAGCCTTTTTGCCTTACCTAGACACAACTAAGCTTATCTGTTTTTGCGAAAAGAAATGGCCTAATTACCCCTTAGATTACTCAAAATAGCTGCCTAACGGCTCACCGACCCCTATATTTTACAGGAGCTAACTTTTTCAAGCGCTCAGGAGGATAGAAAGGGTGTTTTTTTTTTTTCTTCTATCTTTTTAAATCTCTTTTCATATCTCAGCTCTAAACCATCTCTCCCAGCTTGTTGATCTTAACCCTATGTCTTTCCATATGTCAGTTCTAAACCTTCTCTCCTGCTTCTCTGCTCCTGTACCTGCCTGGCAACTCTCTTAAATAAACTTTTGTGTGGTGTTGGTAGTGTGTGTGTATGTGTGTGTGTGTCTTCTCACGCACAAAACCAACATCTCAGCCTTCCTAATGCTGTCACCCTTTAATAATGAATTTAATTTAAACCTAATAACTTCTAATAATGAAGTTCCTTATGTTGTGATAGACCCTAACCAGAAAATTATTTCCATTCATAACTGTAATTTTGTTGTTGTTATAAATTATAATAAAAATCTCTGTGTTTCCCGATGGTATTAGGTAACCTTCATGAAAGGGTCCTTCATACCCCCAAAGGGATCACAACCCTCAGGGTTAGGGTTAGGGCTATATCAAATAAATTGATTCTGATAAAATAATAGCTTGTATTCTGAGTAGGAAAAAAGTTAGTGAGATTTGGGCATTCATTCTTCCTGTTTTTCAAGTGTAAAATGGTGAATTAAGGTCAGCTTAAAACATAAGCTGTCACCTCAGACATCTGAACTCCTGGTGTAGTTGTAGGACAGGGGCAATATGATAAAATGAACACCAATTAAATGGGACTGCATTTTCTTACAAATATTTTAACAGATCTTTGCCATGAAAACTGAAAATCTCCTGCTCTTCAGAGAGGGGAAAAAAAGAAAAGCAAGAAAAAAACAAAGATTTGGAAGTTGTGTGCATGAGAACATCTTAGGAAACATTTGGAACAAGGGTAATACATACAGCTGATGGCCCAAAACAGCCAGCCTCCTGTTATCATAAATAAAATGTAACTGCACCCAGCCACATTCACCTGTTTTTACACTGCCTATGGTGGCTTTTGCAACACTGTAGCTGCTGAGCAGCTGACAAGTTACAAGAGATAAATTGGCCCCCAAAGCCACAAATATCTACTATCTAGCTCACCACAGAAAGTCTTCTAACCTTTAATTTAGAATAATGCCAAGTCACGGGCTGACTTCTTAGTAGCAATTCAAAATGAAAACTCCTTTGACCAGCTAACAGCCCAGCTTGTTTAGACAGTAGAGTTTGGTTAGAGCCATTACATATTTTCAGGCATTTAATGCTATTCCTCTCTGCTGGTCAAGCATCTTAAGGGATGGTGTGCTTACAAAGAGCTTGGGACAAGAGAGGGAAAATGTAATGAACAGGGTTCACACAGAGACATGCCACACAGGGAGGTATCACACATCAATAAAATCCTGAAGCTGCATGGGTCAAGCTGATGAAGCAATAACTAAGTGAGCATCAGAGGTAGATATAAACATTGCAGCTTAAGAATTAATGAGATGATTTCCACACTGTTTCTTTATTGTGCATTTCAATGGCTTAGACTAAGTTTTTCTCAATCATGGAAATTATGTAAAATACTCAGGTATTAGGGAAATACAGTAAAATGAATACACTCTATGAATAATATTAGATGCCAATTGCCAGGAGCAGCAGCAAAACCCTTCCCTTCTGTTTTCCCTCTTAACAGCCAACATGCATTCATCTGGTGAGAACATGGGCAGCTCATGAAATGAACATTAGAGTCTGCCCTACAGATATTGAACCTCATAAATTTATAGTCTGGAAAGCTAGGATAAGGATGAGATAAGTATGGTGCCTAGTGCATGGTTTAAGGGACTATTTACTTTCAGAATTGTGTTGATACAGACTCAGCCATCCTTGGGCAACAGGGTGTGGCAGTTAGTAGACAAATGCTTCATCTCCTCACCCAACCCCTAGGATGAAACTTGACTTTGTATTCAAGAAAAAGTGGTGGAGGGAGGCATAACTCATTGTCCATGGCAGTAACTATTTAGCAATAAGTTTTTTCTTTACCTTTTGCTTTCTTTCCTTTATCATTCTTCTGAAACTTTAGCTCAGTTCTACAGAATCACTTCTCAATGACTAAGTTCTAAATGCAATCATGAATCAGAAGGTCCACTTTCTAGAAATAGCCTAGCAAAAAAACTTAACTTACCATGGAAAGCAGGTCATAGAAAGCAGTAGAGTTAGGGATGCAGCAGAGACTGTTATCCTTGCCCTCAACTCTAGTGGATATCTATAATATTTTGAATTCTTCTTACTGTAATAAACAGCTGCTAGGGAATGATGTCTCAGCTGGAGATCCTGAAAAGTCTCCATTTAAAGCAAGTACTGTTGTAGTTTCCTCTGAGTTCTGCATCCAGAACAGCATCAAGAATGAGATGATTCAGCCTCACAGACTACTTCACTTAGGACTTGACCATGATCCTAAATTTTCTTTGGGTCCTCATAAGGTTACCAGCACCCCTAATCAGCAGGAAGTAGTCTAGGGAACTATGCCCATATTTCCAAAAAAATAGATTATGGATGTTTGTCTTTATTTAGGGTATTGGTTACAAGTTGATAAGGATAATGGTCAAGAAAAAGGCTAAACAAAAGAGATGGAATTCATAGTTCATTTGAGAAGAAAAAAAAATAGTAAGTGCTGTGCTTTTGTACACTGTAAAGATTTATTGCTTAAATTGGTTTAATAAAACATGAATTTGTAAGTAGCTAGGTAGAAAGTAATAGTGGGGCAAACAAACCAGGAGAATTCTGGAGACAGGAAAAGTAGAGCAGCATATATCCACCAGACATAGAGGAAGCAAGATGAGAATGCTGTAGTAAAAAAAAGGTACGAAGCTACATAGCTAGACATAGATAAGAATTATGGGTTAAACAAGTGTAAGAGATAGATAGTAATAAGCCTGAATTATTGGCCTAGAATTTACTGTATAATTAAGGCTCTGAGTATTTATTTCATAAGCAGCTGTGGGACTGACTGGGAGGGACAGAGAAATCTCAGACTACAAAGCACTCCGTGTGATGAAGTTTGTCCATTTCAGTGGATACTCCTCTTTCTCTTACTTTATCCATAACAGGCTACACCATAGCCTGTGAAAGGGAATAGATGTTGCTCTGGTAGGAATGAGGATCACAAAACTTCAGGATCTGGTAATAGGTGCTGTCAAGGATTCAGAGAATGGGAGTGGGTGAGAATGGATCTTTGGGGGTTTTAGTCATTTGAATATGTATTAATTCTCTCTGGAACCTTGAGCCTGTTTGAGATCCTGGCTCCCAGAGGGTAATTTCCTACCAGTGGTTGCAGTCACAGATCTTTGATTTTGAAGCTATCATAACTCCAGAAGCTGGGATCATTTGGGTCCCTCAAGTACTCCAGGGAGCACAGAAAGTGTCCAGGAAAAGGTCAAAGTTATTCACCCTGATTGCTCTGAGACCTAGCATTGATGCTATGTAATCTTAACAGAAAGGAGAGTGTTTGGATACCAGGGAATTCCCCACAGGTGGAGGGTTGTCATTATGCTTCTGTCATTAAACGGGGCATTTCTGCAACCCTGGCTCAGCAGGTGTAAAAATAAAACCAAACAGAAGTTCTGACTTTTGAGGGATGCTTATTGGCCAAATGAGTAAACAAGTGAGCATCTTAGATTTGCTCAGCCACTGTCTGAGAGCAAATGGACTCTAGAGTGGGTTACACAAGAGCCAGATGATGAATATCAATTGCAGCCTTGGGACCAATTGCATGTGTGGACTGTGGCTTATTCCAATAACTGTGCTGTTTTACGCTTGTCAGAGGAATGCAGCAATTCTGCTGATAGCCTGAAAAAAAGACTTTTACCAAATCCCATAGCAGGTCTCAAATTGAATGATAAAACCTTAAAAATACTCTCTTTAAATATAGTTGAGAATTCTTACTACTAAGACAGCTAATTAATACCCTGCAGACATCCCAAGCAATAACTTAAAATCATGAAAAAAATTAAGGGGAATGAGGATTGTAAAAGAAGAGATAAAATAAACATTATTCATAGTATAATTGTCAGTATAGAAAAAAAGCAAGGAAACCTTTGAAGACATTGCAAGAATTGATAAATAAGCTAAGCTAAGCTGTGAAATTTAACTTCTAAAACCATTAACTCATTTATATTTATAACATTGGATTTTAAGATAAAAATTAAGGAAAAAAACAGTGAAGCATATGAAGAGGATGGAAAAACTAACCCTACAATATTCAAGCATCTTGTCAATCTACCATATTGATGAGGGATTGGGCAAACTCTGTAATGGGCCAGAGGGCTTACAAATGGTCCTATTTTTACTGAAAACAACAACAACAACAACAACAACAACAACAACAACAACAAAAAACACTAACCATGACACATGGCTGAGGGATAGAAGTGCATATAGCCGCTGGGGGACTAGACTTTTGAATACTGAAGTAAGTTTGCCAGAATCACACTGGGCTGGGACTCAGGTACATAATCCTCCCACTCTCCTTCCCATTTGCATTACATTTTCTCTGGTCTCATCCCCAGCTCTGTAGCAGACTTCTTGCAGGGCCTGACCTCCCATTCTACCTTCATTCACTGAGGACTCCCCGAAACTTTGCCACAGACCCAGCTTTTCTCCTTGTGGGACCTCTCCTTTTCCCACCTCTACCCCATTCCCATCCCTTTGTGTTAGCTGCCAATATCTAGAAATACTATCTGTGATACCCAGTGGCCACACAAGGCAGGGGAGCTTCACTTTCCTTCATGAGCTCAGTTACAGGCTCTCTAGCTTCATGTCAAGGCCTCCTCCCACCCCAGCTTCACTGGAGACCCTAACTCTTAGTTCAGGTCCAGGGTCCCAATAGGCTTTCATCCCTGTCTCTCTAAATAGTTCTTTGTTTAACTATAACCTATTTGCAGGATCTCCTCTTCCCTACACACCTCCAGCTCTCTAGACATTCTATCTCTAGGTCTGAAGAGGACCCCTCTCTTTTTCCTGAGACCCCTCTCAGCCTTTCCTACTTCTGTTCTACTTTGACAGTAACTGACCTGCAGAAGCACTCCCAACTAGGCCTCCCACAGCCGCCACAATACTTTTCTGTGACCTGGAGAGGGCCATAGTAGCCAAAGAAGGGAATACCCACTTGACAAAGACAAGACCAGATATCAACATTCAGAATCATCTCATTCATGCCAACTTCAACTGCCTGACGCCAGAACCAAAACACCATCATTAATAGCTAAGACAATGTGCTTACACTAGAACCCAGTACCTATTATCATAGGCCCTGTGAAATGCAATATAACTGAAGTTGAAGACAAGGACTTCAAAATAGCAATTGTGAATATGTTCAAGAACCTTAAAAAGGATATAAATAAGTACCATAAGAAACCCTGTGGAGGTGAGCAAGCAAACAGTCAAATATAATAATTAAAACAGTTTAAGGTTCTCTATAGAAAGATACTTTGCTTAGCCTTGAGGGGGCAGTTGGTCCTGCCTCATTTTGATGTGCCAGACTTTGTTGATGCCCAATGGGAGGCCTGATCATCTCTGAGGAATGGATGAGTGGGGGAGATGGCAGAAAGCTGGGGGATGAGTTAAAGGAGTGGAGGGATGTGGAACTTTGGTCAGTATGTAAACAAAACTTTTAAATAAAAAAATTTAAAAAATAACACCATCACCACCACAACAAAAACAGTTCAAGACATAAAAGTAGAAATAGAATAACTAAAGAAAATTTAAACTGAGATTAAAATTAGAAATGGAAAATTTAGGAAGTCAAACAAAACCTGCAGAGATTAACCTTATCAACAGAATATAGAAACATGGAAGGGAGAATCATAGCCACTGATGACAAGGTATAAGAAATGGACACCACAGCCAAAAAATGCTAAATCTAAAAAACATAAAATAAATAAAAATATCAAGGTACAAAGCATCCTGAAAATCTAGGATACCATGAAAAGACCCGAATCTATGAATAATAGATAGTCGAACCTATGGGACACAATGAAGGTTGTTCTAAAACACAAGTTCATAGTACTAAGTACCTACTTAAGTAATTGGAGAGATTTCAAGTAAGCAGCACACTTGAAAGTTCTAGAACAAAAAAGGGAGAATGACAGTCAAAGGGTGTAGATTTTAAGAAATAACCAAACTTAGGGCTGAAATCAATAAAATAGAAAACAACAACATCAACAAAAACAATACAAGCAATCTTTGAGAAAACAAACAAGGTTGATAAACCATTAGTTGAAATACCTAAAACACACAGAGAGAAGACAGATTAATAAAAGGGGACATCATAACAGACACCAAGGAAATCTAGAGAATCAAAAGGACATACTTTAAAAACCCAGTACCCCACCAAACTGGAAAACCAAAAAACAAACAAGCAAGCAGACAAAAAGATAAGTTTCTTGATATATACAACCTACCAAAATTAAATAAAAGTCAGATAAATAACTTAAATAGATCTATAACCTCTACAGAAATAGAAACAGTAATTAAACGTCCCCGTAATTCATACACACAAAAACTCACTCAGGCCACAGGGCCACTAGATGGATTAAGCATAGAATTCTACCAGACCTTCACTAAAGAATTAATACTAATACTCTACAAAATGGAAACAGAAAGTACATCACCTATATTTTAAAACAAGAAAATAATTATCCTGATACCTAAAGCACACAGAGATCCAACAAGTAATAAAATTACAGACCAATTTTCCTTATGAAAATGGCTGAAAAATTAGCAATAAAATACTTGCAAACCAAATCCAAGAACATATAAAAAGTCATCCTTGATGATTAAGTAGACTTTATCCAGTGATACAAGTTGGCTCAGCAGACCTAAATTGAGAAATGTAATGCACTACATATGCAGACTGTAAGACAAAAACCACATGAGCATTTCTGTAGATACAGAAAAGGCCTTGGACAAAATGCAATACCACTTCTTGATAAAATTCCTGGAGAGGCTAAGGATACAGGAATAACCTCAACATAATGAAGGCAATTAGCAGAATCCCACAGACAACATCACCCTAAATGGAGATGAACTCAAAGCATTTCCAATAAAATCAGGAACAAGACAAGCTATTCATACTCTCCATACCTATTTAATATAGTATTTGAAGTCTTAGCAGAGCAATAGGGCAACTGAAGGAGATCAAGGGGACATAAATAAAAAAGAACAAAATCAAAGTATGTTGATTTGCAGATGATATAGCAGTATACATAAATGACCCTCAAATTCCACCAGAAAATTTCTACAGCTGATAAAGACTTTTAGCAAAGTAGCAGGATACAAAATTAATAATAAAAAAAAACCCAGTAAGCTTTCTATATAAAAGTAACAAAGAGACTGAAAAGAAATCAGGGATACAATACCTTTCATCATGGACTTAAAATATATTTTGGGGGTAACTCTAGCCAAGTAATTGAATGATCTGTATAATAATAACTTTAAGACATCAAGGAAAAAAATGGAAGATACCAGAAGATGGAAAGATTTCTTATGTTCATAGATGGGTAAGATTAATATAGTGAAAATGACCATCCTACCAAAAACAATATGCAGTTTAATTCATCATACCTATCAAAACACTAACATGATTCTTCAAATGGCAAGTTTCAGTTTCTTAGGGAAACATGAACACATATGTGCATTTGCGCACACACACACACACACACACACACACCAACAACC
This sequence comes from Sigmodon hispidus, assembly GCA_004025045.1. NCBI lineage: Eukaryota > Metazoa > Chordata > Mammalia > Rodentia > Cricetidae > Sigmodon > Sigmodon hispidus. The sequence continues at coordinate 141,191 of PVIH01004243.1, forward strand.
AAGAAATCCAAGAAACAAACAACAGCAAGAGCAAAAAAAGTAAAAAAAAACAAAAAAAACAAAAAAACAAAAAAAAACAAAAACAAAACAAAACAAAAAAAAAACCAAAAAAACAAAAACCAAAAAAACAAAAACCCCCTTCAAACCAAATCAAAACATAAAACCCAAATGGCTAAAACAATCCTGAAAAATAGAAAAACTGCTGGAGGTATAACCATCTTCCATCAGAAGTTGGATGACAAAGTTACAGTAATTAAAAAGAGCATGGTATTAACACAAAACAGATAAGTTTATTAATGCAATCAAATTGAAGATCCAACATAAGTCCATACACATATGAACAACTGTCTTTTGGAAAAAGAAGTCAGAGAAACCCTGTCAGGAGGTGAGGTGAACACATTCCGTTGCCTGATTCCCAGCCCCGAAAGTTGTGTTCCGAGACCAGGGTCAATCTACAGAGCCTGATACCAGACTCTCCTTAACAGACAGGACTAGGGTTTGGATGTGAGGGGCTCCTCCAGCCACACCTAAAAGAGAGGACCTTGCACGGTCAGCACCGCCTCCAACTGCATCAGCAGAGAAGGGCTGAGGCTTTGAAATTCAGACCTCTGTCCAGAGCAGAGTCAGAGATCTAGGAGACCCCTTACTCAGAGGAGACAGGAGACACACAAGTCCTCTTGCCACAAATGACTAGGAGTGGCCTAATCGTGAACCATGGGCAGATGCCAGTGCAAAAATACATATAATAATATAAAGAACAAAAAGGCAACTCTAGAAGAAAATGGTGATTCTACAACTACATGACCTGAACAGAGCAATGAAGAGGAAGCAGAAGGAAACAACACCAAAAACACATTTATGAAGATCATTGAAACCTTCAAAGAAGATATAAAAAATTCCCTTAAAGAAACAGAAGAAAATACAAACAAAAATTGGAAGAGATGAACAAATCCTTGAAGAAAACCAAGAAAAGGTAAACCAAAAAATGAAAGAAACATTCCAGGAACTAAAAACTGAAATAGAAGCAATAAAAAAGGCACAAAATGAGGCAAAGATGGAAATAGAAAACCTGAAGAAAAGAGCTGGAATTACAAATTACAAGCAGAACGAACAGAATCCAAGAGATGGAAGAGAGAATCTCTAGAGTGAAAGACTCAGTAGTGGAAATAGATACATCAGTCAAAGAAAATACTAAAACCAAAAAAGCCATTACACAAAATGTTCAGGAAATCTGGGACACCATGAAAAGACCTAACTTGAGAATAAAAGGAATAGAAGAAGGAGAAGAATACCAGCTCAAAGGCACAGATAAAGTATTCAATAAAATCAGAGAAGAAAACTTTCCTAACTTAAAGAAGGAAATGCATATAAAGATACAAGAAGCTTACAGAACACCAAATAGATATTAACCCCCCCCCAAAAGTAAGCTCAGCACATAATAATCAAGCCACAAAACATACAGAACAAAGAAAAAATTTTAAGAGCTGCTAAAGAAAAAGGCCAACTTACATATAAAGGCAGACCCATCAAAATAACACCTGACTATTCAATGGAAACAATGAAAGCAAGAAGGGCTTGGTCAGAAGTTATACAGACACTAAAAGAGCATGGCTGGCAACCTAGACTACTACACCCAGCAAAATTATCAATCACCACAGATGGAGTAAACAAGATATTTCATGACAAAGTCAGATTGAAACAATATCTATCTACCAATTCGGCCCTCCAGAAAGCATTAGAGGGAAAACTCCAACCTAAGGATCCCAGATACACCCATGAAACCACAAACAATCAATATCCCAGAGAAGAATAGCCCAGAGAAAAGAAATACATGTAAGGTACCAACAAAAATGGCAGGAAATATCAATCAGTGGTCACTAATATCCCTTAAGATCAACGGACTCAACTCGCCTCTAAAAAGACACAAACTAACAAGATGGATACAAAAACAGAAGCCATCTTTCTGCTGCACACAAGAAACACACCTCAATCACAAAGACAGACACAGGCTCAGAGTAAAGGATTGGGAAAAGATTTTCCAACCAAATGGCCCTAAGAAACAAGGTGGGGTTCCCATCCTAATATCTAACAAAGTAGACGTTAAGCTAAAAGCAATTAGAAGGGACCAAGATGGTCATTATTTATTCATCACAGGAAAAATTGGTCAAGAGGAGATTTCAATCCTGAATATTTATGCTCCTAATATAAGGGCACCTACTTATATAAAAGAAACACTGCTAAAGCTCAAATCCCACATCAATTCTCACACCCTAATAGTGGGAGACTTCAATACCCCACTTTCACCTCTGGATAGGTCAACCAGACAGGACTCAATAGAGAAATAAGGAGTCTAAGAGAGGTTATGATGCCAATGGATTTAATGGATATTTATAGAAGCTTCTACCAAATTGCAAAGGAATATACATATTTCTCAGCTCCTCCTGGCACTTTCTCTAAAACTGGCCACATAATTGGTCATAAAGCAAATATCAACAGATACAAAAAAATGGAAATAATCCCTTGTACCATATTGGACCACCAAGGCCTAAAGTTAGAGTTCAACAACATCAAAAATCACAGAAAGTCTACCAACTCATGGAAACTAAACATCACTCAGCTGAACCATTTCTGGGTTAAGGAAGAAATTAAGAAAGAAATCAAAGCCTTCCTAGAATTTAATGAAAATGAATCTACAGTATACCCAAACCTGTGGGACACAATGAAAGCAGTCTTAAGAGGAAAATTCATAGCATTAGATGCCTATATGAAAAACCACACTAGAGAACTAACAGCACAGCTGAAAGCTTTAGAACAATTAGAAGCAAACTCACCTAGAAGGAGTAGATGGCAGGAAATAATTAAACTTAGAGCTGAAATCAATACAATTGAAACAAATATAACAATACAATGAATCAATGAATCAAAGAGTTGGTTCTTTGAGAAAGTCAACAAGATAGATAAGCCCTTATCCAAACTAGTCAAAAAGCAGAGAGAGAGTATCCAAATCAACAAAATCAGAAATGA
>PVIH01004244.1:0-11212 GCA_004025045.1 Sigmodon hispidus
AACTATACAGAGGATAAGAATCATAAACATGGCTTATCAAGGGTGGAAATGCAAATAAGATTGCTACACATATATTTTCTTTGTGTTCAGCTTTCCCTCTGAATTTTTTTTCCATCCCTGTATATCCTTATTCAAGGTCTCTTCCCCCTCCCACCACATCTGGTCATTTTTCTTCTCTGCAACTCCCCATCCCCTCCCTGGGCAGGGAGCAGACAGTCCTATGCTCCCACTGACCCAATAATGCTTGGATCAGTCTTCAATCCTGACCAAATCCAGTTTTGTCCCCCCTCCCTCAAGAGTGAGTCAGGTGTTCCTATAGTTGGAAAGGGGATTGAAGGGTCAGTCCAGGGTGTTTCTGATCCCAAGCTGTTCAGTGGTTGTGGTTTGCTGCTTGGGCATGTTTGGCTTTTTTTTCTTGTTTGTTTGTTTAGAGACCACTAGTGAGTGAGTACATCCCCTGCTTAACTCTCTGAGTTTGTGATACTTCACTCAGGAGGATATTCTCCAAATCCATCCATTTGCCTGTGAATTTTAGGATATCATCTTTTCTTACTGCTGAGTAGTATTCTATTGTGTAGATGTGCCACAGTTTGTTAATCCATTCTTCAGTTGAGGGACATCTAGGTTGTCCCATGCTTTTTTAATTCAATATGATATTGAATTTTTTAAATCTAAATAGAATAGGTATATTACAGACATTTCCCAAGACTCAGTGGTTTTTTTCAAGAGAGATCAGAAAGATCGTATGAGCAAAAGTTTGTAGACATCCATAGTAAATCACATTTTTCTGGACATAATAAGACTGATGCACTCAAGAACTCACAGCAGCTATTACTGTATGCCTTAGACCTGCTAAAGATCAAGCCAGCCAAACTCCCAGTATAGATAGCAGAATGGAGATCATCCCCGAGTTGAGGAGTGATTGATAATTAATGGCTTCTGAGGTGATAATTATCAGTTTTTTTTTGTGTCTTGTTTTTACTACAGCCTTTGGGAGGCTAATCATGTAGTCCAGCAAAGGTGTTATATACATGAAACCTCTCCCCATAGGGCTTAGGGAATGCTGTAATAGAGGAAAGATAATAGTGTAAGAACCAGATGAGTTGTAAGGCACCAATTAAACAAGGCCCACTAAAGCACTGGTTAATTGTACATATAAACTCACTGAGATTGAGGAAGCATACAGAGGACCTGCATGAGTCTGCATTATATGGTCCCTAAATCTGGATGGAAAAGTGGGTCCATGCAAATCTCTCTTAGAATAATGCTACTTAAGGGTAAATAGCATGACTAGCATTAAATGGTGAACAGAAAATGAACTCAGTGGCATCTATAGAGGTTCTTTGTTCCATAATGTCATATTAGGGCTTTTAAAAATGTTTTCATTTTATTGTTACTTTCCCCTAAAGTTTTGAGCATATATTATGAGTTTTGGTTTTACATGTTTATGAAATTTTGACTGCTCAAACAAGTGTGTTTCTATGTTTATATCTGTGTCCTTCCCTTTTCATTTCTTTTCCTTTTTGTGGTCCTGTCAAGAATTATTCTCTAATTCTATTTTATTATTATTCTTAGATTCCTGTTTTTTTATCTAATGACAGAAAAAGAAAGGATACATATGGTAAAGTAAAGTAAATTAAAAACAACATGGTATTGAGAAGGAAGTTAGAGGGGATATGGGAGAATTTTATAGAATAAATAAGGGATATAGTTTATCAAAATATTATACATATTTATGAAATTCTCAAAAAATTATATGTATATAAAGATATATGTTTAGAAAAGTAACCATTTTGAAATCATTTTTAGTGGAATCACACTCATCCTGTAGGTTTTATTTTTTGTCTTCTCTGCTATATGACATACTAAGAGTATATTATTTTAATGTCCTAGTAAATGTTCTACTATTGTGAAGAAATACTATGACCAAGGCAAAGAAGACATTTAACTGGGGCTTGCTTACAGTATCAGAGGCTTAGTCCATTATCATCATGGAAGGTGGCATAGCCCTAGAACAGAAACTGGGAGCTACATCAATATCTGTAGGCAGAGTACCAGAGAAACTCTGTATTGGCATGAGTTTTTGAAATCTCAAATCCCACTCCCAGTGACACACTTCCTCTCACAAAACCACAACTCCTAATCTTTTTAATTATTTCAAATAGGGAGACACCCTGGTGAATATGCATTCAAATATATGAATTCTCTGTGTGTCATTATATTTCAAAGTACTGAAATTTACAAACTGAAGAAAGATCTCAAATTATTGTCAAAACAATATTTCAAATTATTGTAATAATTAATACCTAGTATCACAGAAGCTTTTGATTTTTATTAGCCTAAAACTATCCTGCTTAATGTGTGAATCTTCCTCTAAGTGAGCAAAATTTGACAATGCTCATCTTACATTTTGTGTGATGAAAAATCAGCAAAAGAAAATGAGGAACATTGTTTGCAGTCATTATCTCACTGAAAGCATTTCTTACAGAGAAAGAAGAATGTACTTTGCAACTGCCAGGAGCTTGTAGTCTTACAAAATAATCTCTGATAGGTGCTTTTAGACATTCAGCTAATTTGGCCTTTTATTTTCTCATAGCTACGAAGTCCTTAATGCCTTCAGATAGATGAATTGTAATTATATTTAAGAGAATATATTGTTTCTCATTGCTTTCCAAGGAAGAATGTTTCAGTTTAAATTATGTTTTATAAAAACATTGCTTGATTTTGTGCATACATCCTTATATAAATATTATAGAAGAATAAAAATGTTAGTATAAAATAAACTACATATATAATTCTAAATTAATACTAAAATCTGATAATTTTTTTATGTAAAACTCAGGGGATAGATAGTTTAGAAGCTTTACCATAATTCTTTTCATAACTCATTTTTATTATTTTATCATGAAACTGCTCATAGGTAATACATGAATGTGGGACTTTCATATTTTGGTAATCTTATTACAAGTATTTAATAATATTGTTTACAAAGAGTTGAATTGTTATTACCATATATGTATGAACATATAAGTAACTTGGAACAAAGTCAATGAAAAAATATTGATGCCTTAACTTCACTAACATAGTAATAGACCGCCACTGCCTTTGTTTCTGTAGAGAAAACATTGATAACAGGAACAATGAGCTACCACTGCAGAATTAGCAGTAACTTTCTCTTTTTATCATCTGAGATAAGGTGCTGTTGTGTGTTTGAAATTATAGACCTTGAAAGTTCTACAAACTGTGCTTAGGCTAGAGGAAGAATGTTTTTGCATATAAAAAGAATCTAGAAGAAGAAAGAAAACATGCTCATAATCAACTTGCCAAATTACCTCCATAATAAAATAATTTTGTGCTATGTGTAACTCACAAATATAAATCCACAGCATAATTTAGAAATTAAGTGGCAGTTTAGCAAACTAATCTAAGCTTACTATGGATTATTTTAAATGATAAAATTGGTTAAAAAATTAAAAACTATTGTTTAACATTTAGGGACAATTGATAACTAAGGATTGAAGATAAGTAAGTAAGTAAATAAAAAAATAAGTAAATAAATAAATGATGTTGTGTGTTTTAAGTGCAATTAAATAATAATCCAACTTGAAGTTTTAATAATGTTATTATTTGGTTTATTCTGAGACTAAAGGATTACAACAATTATACAGAATGCTTAACATTTGAAATTTTATTTTTTCAATAACTATAATTTTTTGAATAAAGTCTCATTTTTATCCATATAACCCCTTTTTCTAATTCTCTTCCCACTCCTGCTCCTCCTAGTCACTCACATGTCCCCCTCCACACACACATCTTCTTCCCCGCGAAGGCTGGAGGTTCCAAGGTCTCAAGCTAGCTTAGTTCAGCATCCACTCCATGCAAGTCCTCTATCCTTATCCCAACATCAAGGCTTGGTCAGGTGTTCCTCTGGATGGAACGGGCTCCAAGGTGCTACTCCAAGATGCTTCAGATCCCAAGCTGTTCAGAGGTTGTGGTTTGCAGCATGGGTGTGCTTTGCTTTTGGTTTAAAGTCCACTAATTAGTGAGTACATCCCTGGCTTATCTTTCTGGTTTTCTCTTACCTATCTCAGGAGGATATTCTCCAAATCCATCCATTTGTCTGTGAATTTTAGGATATCATTTTTTTTCTTACTGTTCAGGACTACTCCTTTGTGTAGATGTGCTACAGTTTGTAAATCTGTTATTCAGTTAAGGGTCATCTAGGTTGTTTCCAGGTTCTTGCTATTAAGAATAATGCTGCTATGAACATAGTTGAACTAATGCTTTTGGAGTGCGAATGTGCATCTTTAGGGTATATTCTCAATAGTGGTATTGCTGCGTCCTTGGGGAGATTGATTCCCAGTTTTCTGAGAAACCGCCATACTGCATTCCAGAGTGGCTGAACAAGCTTGCACTCCCACCAAAAATGGAGGAGTGTTCCCCTTGCTCCTCAAACCTCTCGAACATAGGGAACATAGGCTATCAATTGTGTCTTTATTCTTAGCCATTTCTGACAGGTGCAAGGTGGTATCTCAAAGTTGTTTTGATTTGCATTTCTCTGAAGCTGGAGATGTTTAGCAGTTTACAAGTGCCTTTCAGCCACTTGTGATTCTTCTGCTGAGAACTCCCTTTTTAATTCTGAACCTTGTTTTTTAATTGGGATATTTAGGGCTTTGGTCTCTAGTTTCTTGATTTCTCTATATATTTTAGAGATCAGTCCTCTGTCACTTTCAGGGTTGGTGAAAATCTTTTCCCATCCTGTATGCTGTTGTTTTGTCTTATTGACTATGTCCTTGGCTTTACAGAAGCTTCTCAGTTTCCGGAGGTTCCACCTATTGATTGTTGTTCTTAGTGTCTGTGTTACTGGTGTTAACTTTAGAAAGCGGTGACTTCTGCCAATGAGTTGGAGGGTATTTCCACTTTCTTTTCTATCAAGTTCAGTGTGGTTGGGTTTAAGTTGAGGTCTGTGGTCCACTTGGATTTGAGTTTTGTGAAGGGTGATAGGTTTGGATCTATTTGCAATTTTCTATATACTACCATCCAGTTATGCCAACACCATTTTTTGAAGATACTACCTTTTGCCATTGAATATTTTGGGCCTTTTTTGTCAAAGATCATGTGTTCATAGGTTTTTAGGTTAATGTGAGAATCTTCAATTCTATTCCATCAGTCAGTCTGTTTTTATGCCAATACCAGGCTGTGTTTATTTAATACTGTAGCTCTATAGTATAACTTGATGTCTGGGATGGTGACGCCTCCTTAGGTTCTTTTGTTGAACAAAATTGTTGTGGCAATCCGGGATTGCCTGCTATTCCAAATGAAATTGAGTATTGCTCATTCAAGGTCTGTAAAAAACTGTGGTGGGATTTTGATGGGAATTGCACTGTATTTGTAGAATGCTTTTGAAAGGACTGCAATTTTTACTATGTTGATCCTACCTATCCAGGAACATGGGAGAGTTTTCCATTTTCTGATATCCATTTCAATTTATTTCTTCAGTGATTTTAAGTTTTTGTCAAATAGATCTGTTACTTCTTTGGTTATAGTTACTCCAAGGTATGTAATTCTATTTTCATCTATTATAAAGGGTGATGTTTTCCTTATTTCTGTTTCAGCCCCTTTATCTTCAGTGTATAGGAGGGCTACTCATTTCTTTGAGTTAATCTTGTATCCTGCTACATTGCTGAAGGTTTTTATCAGCTGTAGAAGCTCTCTGGTAGAATTTTGTGGGTCACTTATGTATATAATCATATCATCTGAAAATAGAGATAGTTTTACTTCTTCTTTTCCAATTTGAATCCTCTTAATCTCCTTTTGTTCTCTTATTACTTTAGCTAAAACTTCAAAAACTGTATTGAGGTTTTTTCCATTAAGTTTGATAGTGGCTGTCGGCTTCATGTAAATCACCTTTATTATATTTAGGTATTCTCCCTGCATTCCTGATCTCTCCAGGGCTTTAATCATAAAGGAATGTTGGATTTTGTCAAAGGTTTTTTCAGCATCTAAGGATATGATCATGTGGTTTTGTTCCTATAGTTTGTTTATATGATGGTTCACATTTAAGGTTTTTCATATGTTAAACTAGCCCTTCATTTCTGAGATAAAGCCTACTTGGTCTTGGTGGATGATATTTTTTATACATTGTTGTATAAGGTTTTCCAAAATTTTGTTGAAAATTTTGCATCAATATTCATGAGTGAAATTGGTCTATAATTCTCCCTCTTTGTTGTGTCTATGAGTGGCTTAGGTTTTAGGGTAATTGTGGCCTCATAAATTACCCTAATTTGGCAATATTCCTTCAGTTTCTACTGTGTGAAATAGTTTGAGGAATAACGGTAGTAATTCTTCTTTGAATGTCTGGTAGAATTCGGCACTGAAACCATCTGAACCAGGGCTTTTATTTTTGGGGAGGTTTTTAATGACAGCTTCAATTTCCCTTAGGATTATATGACTGTTTAGGTAATTAATCTGATTTTCATTTAATTTTAGTAGATGGTACCTGTCCAGGAAGCTGTCCATTTCTTCTAGGTTTTCCATTTTTGAGGAATACAGATTTTCAAAATATGATCTGATAATTCTCTGTATTTCCTGGGGGTCTGTTGTTATGTCCCCCTTTTCATTTCTGATTTTGTTGATTTGGATACTCTCTCTCTCTGTTTTTTGATTAGTTTGAATAAGGTCTTATCTATCTTGTTGACTTTCTCAAATAACCAACTCTTAGATTCATTGATTCTTTGTATTGTTCTTTTTGTTTCAATTGTATTGATTTCCACTCTAAATTTGATTATTTCCTTCTGTTTACTCCTTCTAGGTGAGTTTGCTTCAAATTGTTCTAAGACTTTCAGCTGAGTTGTTAGGTCTCTAGTGTGGAATTTCTCTAGGTTTTTCATATAGGTATCTAGTGCTATGAATTTTCCTCTTAAGTCTGATTTCATTGTGCCCCACAAGTTGGGTACATTGTGGATTTATTTTCATTAAATTCTAGGAAGACTTGGATTTATTTTTTAATTTCTTCCTTTATCTAGAAGTGGTTCAGCTGAGTGATGTTTAGTTTCCATGAGATGGAAAGCTTTCTGTGATTTTTGATGTTGCTGAACTCTAACTTTAGGCCCTGGTGATCTGATATGATACAAAGGGTTATTTCCATTTTTTTGAATCTGTTGTTATTTGCTTTATGATCATTTATGAGGTCAATTTTTGAGAAAGTTCCATGTGGTGCTGAGGAATATGTACATTCCTTTGTGTTTGGTGGAAGCTTCTGTAAATATTTATTGAATCCATTTGCATTCCAACCTCTGTTAGACCCCTTATCTCTCTGTTGAGTCTTTGTCTGCTTGACCTCCCTGAGGGTGAAAGTGGAATATTGAAGTCTCCCATAATTAGAGTATATAAATTGCTGTGGGGGTTTTAGCTTTAGTAGGTTTTCTTTTACATTCATAGTTGTCCTTACATATGGGCATATATATTAACATTTTAAAATTCATTAATGGTAATTGTTTAGCTCATTAATATTGTTTACTAACATTGGTTTTCAGGGTATATAATTTATGAAGCTATATACCTAATTATATTTAGAGATTGTTTCAGTGACATATCTAAGCCTTACAAGCCTCATATTAATGGTTTACCATACTATATTCTGAGTAGTGACTTGGTGAAATTTTATTTTGAATTTTATTTTAAAATTTAATTATCATTGTATTTTTACAACTAACTTAGAATGGAGTTTAGTAAACTATAAATCACAAATTTAACCAGGATACCAAAAGGAAATTGAATAAAATAATTAAAACAAAAATTCATGAAGTGAAAAAATTTTGTGCTGTGTAAACATGTGTATTGGTTAAGGATGATGGCCTGTGTTTGAGAACCATTACCCTTGACAACCAAATGTGGCCATGTGAATGCCTTTAATTAGTGTTTTATATTCTGATGCCTGGCTTTGCTAGCTTATAGCAGTACTCCATATCCATGTGTCACTTTTTTCATAATCAATTAAATAAAGAAAATTGAACATCATTCTCTGGCTTTCACAATCATCAACAAATGAGTGTTTGAAAAACTAAGTTCTTGAATTTTTAGATACCTCATATACTCTGAAATACATTATGAGTCATAGAAGTTAGATATAGTCAGGCTAAAACCTGAGACATTGTAATTGAATATTCAAATTTCATCCAAAGCATTATGAAAATACATTTTTCATTGTAACCCAAATTTGAAAATGCTGTATAGAATTAATGCATCCATTAAAGGTAATTTTCTATAATTTTAAAACTTCAAACAAAGTAATTTAAAATTTTTGAGCAATTCTTGAAAAAGTTAAAATAAATGTTAATAATACATAATTTCAATTTTAACATTTATTTTCAAATGATGTTCTTAAAAAAAAAAGCATAAGAGTCAAAAGCAAAATTCTTGGTCTACAGCAATGCTATAAAGTACAACTTTTCTTTTCTGATTAAGAAAGATGTATTTGCTAGACATGCTGAGATCTCTATACCCATGCTGAGTTGCTTGAAGCACAATTTGACATGGCATTGAGAAGCTAACTTATTTTCAGATTGCAGTGACTTTCAGTATGATTTTGAACAGTAAAACAGATATTCATTCTGACTAGTGGAAATAGTAGCCTTAGTTATTAAATCCAAGTGTGGTGAGGAATTGCCACTACAAAGTATTCTATTAGCATCATCCCTGCCATGGGTCAAATTTATGGAGAATAGAATATTGTCCCTGAAACGAAAAGTTGGCAGGAGCTAAATCAGATATCATATTTTTTTTTTCTTTCAGCAATTGAACTTTAATCCTCTTTTAAGAGTCATTTCTAAAAAGAGATTTGAAAATTAATTTCAGTCAATTCAACCTTGCTCTAGCCCCTGCCATGTGAGGAATTAAACTAGTTCTTTCTCTGAAAGTGAAGCTAACACATATTAGTTACACATGCTGATAAGCTTGCATGAGTATATTAAACTTAAGACTCAAACTTAAAAAGTAAGAAATTGAACTCTGTAGCAAATATCTATTAAAAAAAAATCACCAAACTTACCTTAAAATCACAAAGACTTCTTCAGCAATAAAGAGATTTGCTTCTGAATGATTTTTATTATTTAAAACAAATTTTAAATTTAAACATATTTTGAGTAAGTTCTTCTGAACCTGAAAGTTCTTCTAGATACTCTTCCTTTCCCTGTGTGCCCTAATTTCACTTCTTTCAAGAAAATCAATCAAACAAACAAACAAATAAAAACACATAACATGGCAAAAATCTACAAAAACAAAATAAATTCTGCCCCCTAAAAAAATTAAAATGCCAGACTGTAACCAAATAAAAGAACAAAGAAGACTGCAGTTCATTACACGTTGGTCAATTATATCTTTTTTTTTTTTTTTGGTCAATTATATCTTAACAAGAAGTCTTTCCTGGAATGCTTGATATACTCGGTCTTACTATAATAAAACAAGTGATTTTTCCCTCTCTGAGAAGGTATAAGTGATAGTTTATTATCCTAGTAGCTAAGATATCGTTAGTTAATAAAATCATTATTTTACTGTAACAAATTGAAACATAACAAGGTAAAAAAAAAACCTATCTCATTAAATTTGGATAAGACAAATCAACAGAAGGGAATATCCAGAAAGATATAACAGTTTAATCTGTATTTTTATGTTTGCATTAATAAATCTCATTTCCTATGATTTTTCTTCTTGATGAGCTGGTCACAGTCATCAATAACATTTCTAGTCATTCTTTTTAAATAAAAGATCTAAATACAACTACTAAGAGAATAATGACTTCCTTCACTAGTCAATTCCATCCAGATGAGAATGTAAGGCTTTCAGAGTGCTTTTTATATCTTCTACTGTATTGAATTCCCTAGAAGCTAATTGATCAAACAAAGTTTCTAAGTGATATTCATCCCACTATATATTGCCCAAAAATATTTTATATGACTACAAAAGTACAATATATATTTGTATTAATAGTTATATAATATATTCTCTCACAATTATATATTTATTTTGTAAGTTCATAATTAATATGAATTATAATACATGTTAATCATGATATTTTAGGGAGTTAATGACATTATACAATGATATAGAGTATAGTAGAATTTGATAATACCCTGAGAGGTGTTTCATGTTCTATAAAGCACAATTTAGGTGATTAATAAGTATGTAAAATACATAGCAATTATATGTTCATGACATAGAGTTTGTAGTCATTTCTTTATTTTTCAATAAATTGAAATTAAGTAATGTATATGAATTTTCATTCTGAGAAAATGTTAATTTCTTCAATATTTTGTCACTTATTGATGTGGTATAAATATACTATAATTTGAATTATTTTAATTTTTCCTATTTCTCATGAGGAAGCATGAAATGTTTTATCTTTTACCCCAGAAAAATAGCAAAAAGTTGACAAGAAAGCTGAGTATAATCATCACACACTGAATCATATCACCTGTGAGATACTTATGTTGTTTCTTTTACTTTCGAACAAATCAGAAGAAAAAAAAGAATTTCCTGGCTTCTCAATGAGAGTCTTATAAAGCACGCAGTAACCCTTGTGTTTATCCTAATAGACATATCCTATCCCTAAAACATCTGACATTCCAGAAGGACATCATAAAATCAGTGGAAGCCAAACAGAAACCTCAGTAGAAAGGAAAGATTGTTTTGTGATGAAAATGACTGACCTGGTGCAGAAGACAACCTTAGTAACTACCTCTTACACTTAACCCATAATTCTTATTTATGTTTAGCCATATGGTTTGATACCTCTTTTCAGTAAGACATTCTCATCTTGCTTTTTCTGTGTCTGGCTGATGACTGCATCTCTATCTTTTCTCTTCCCAGATTTCTCCTAGTCTGGTCTTCCCACCTAGACTTTATTTCTACTGGTCAATCATAATTTTATTAAACCATTACAAGTGATGAATCTTTAAAGTATACAAGAGCGTTATTACACAGAAATTCTCAATTATACCACAAAGGATACTTGCCAAATTATATTCATATAAGATTTATTTGTAATAGCCAGGACATGGAAAAAGCCTAGACATTCGCCTGTTAAAAACAAAGACATAATGAAATTTGAAGGCCACTTCTGTGTTGGAATATGTATTGTAGAAAAACATAGCTCTGTGTTTCCCAGGCAACATTCACTCAAAATTGTCTCCAGAATAAACTCTTATTTTCTTTG